>ML291567.1:6122-31860 GCA_005239495.1 Nicotiana undulata
CCAAAACAAAACACCCCTCCCAAAAAACAAAATAACTTTTAACTATTACATGTTATTGGGTTGATCATCACTGGAACATGCAAAAACGTATTATTGGTTATAAATTTGTTGATTCAAAACACACTTGAGCATATATTGCAACTACTGTTCTACAAATAGTTGATTTGTACGGGCTCATTAATAAAGTTTTAACTAGAAATTTACGTATTATTTAGAAATTGGATTAATTCAGAAAGAATAAATCTTGATTTTGAAAAATTAACAACTAGGAAAGAAGAAAAATATAATGAGATACTTAGCACCGGGAGCGATGACGGCATGGAACTCAAGGAACATCAATCAACATTGCTAATTCCAGAACAATGTCCGAGAGAAATTATAGATAAGTTACAACGAAGCTATATAGGAGCTTACAAATATTAGTATGATGATTTTTACTTGGCTACTAAGAGGCCTAGTTCAAACAAAACCCTTCCTAGAAGGTAGCTGCGTAGATTAGGTGCTCTTCAAAAGAATTATATTTGTCTTACACTCTTACTTAGGTATTTAGTGGATTGAAATTATATTAAATAAATGACAATTCTATTACAATTACTAAAATATTTCATTACGAGTCCTTTTTGTTTTTATAAATATTTTATAATTTTTTACTTAGTTTCTTTATAATTTATTAAGTTTTAAGTTTATAAAATTAGTCAAAAAACTAGTCGTTGCAAACTTTAAAAACTTAGCCATTGTCAAAAAAAACTTGTCGTTGCCAAACTTAATGCTTAACTAATTAATTTTGTCTTTTAAAAAAAGGCTCACTTAAGGCCCCCGAACCGTCCCGTCTCGTCCCATCCCGTTTGTTAGTGGGATGGGATGAGCCTACCGTTTCGTCCTGTTTATCCCGTCCTGTTTAGGCCCGTCTCGCCACTGTACGGGCTAAATGTGGTCCTGCCCGGTTTATTTGGTCTACTCCCGTCCCGTCTTGTCCCGTTGGACCGTCTTAGTGAATTCTACTAACAATACAGGGAAAGAACAATCTATTTGTCAACAATTAAGCACCAGATGGCTTGAGATATCTCTTTTTTTTGGAATTGATCGAATTTCAACAAGATCTGATCGCTCACCTAAAATTGCAAGCACTCTCCAAGGTGTAAAGAGACCCAATAGATATGCCAACATTGTCCCAACTGTCAAACAGAGCTATACGCCAAGAAAGTAACATTAAAGGAATGAACCGTTAAACATTAGCTTAGCAAGATATAATAGCAAGACCATGGATTAGCTTCATATGTCAAATAAAGCACATAACAAAACCAACATTATTAATGGATCCAAGGACTCCTCTCATGTTTTGAGGTGAAATCTCCGCTATATATACAGGTACCTATACATAACAAGCAGAAAGAATTTGGGTAAGCAGGAGTTTTCTATTAAAACTCCAACAAGAGCTATCACAAAAGTAAAATTTACCACATAGGAAATAATGCCCACGCCAAATCCTTCCATTAATCTTCCCATGTATAAAAATGAAGTGTCCTGTTAATGGTAGAAAATGAACTGATTCAAGTAAACTTCCTGTAATAAACAACTGAAATGTTCAGCAGGTAACAAGTAACCACTCACTCTAGCAAATGAAATAGCAAGCCATCCACTAATATTAGGAATTGATGCAATCATTAGCGTCTGTATTGCAACATAAAAGGAGGGCGTAAATCGTAAAATAAAGGAACAAAAGCAAAAATATCCATATAAAGAGTTTAACTTTTATATATACTGGCAAGTCACCTAAACCATAACTATAGGTTACTGTTCATAATAAGTGGATTAGTAACCAAGTAAAACGTTTTTGCACCCGTTAGTGTTAACTTCATATAATAAAAAAACAGTAAGGTTTCTTGCTCTGTGGTAAGAATTTGAGAATGTAGAATTGAATATGCTTATTGTTATACCCCTTTTCGGCCAATGTATTCAGATATTTGACCACTTGCAATCGCACCAACCATTGCACCCACATTCGCTAAAGATCCGAAGATTGAAAACTGTTCATGAACATAACATCAAAACCGTGATATTCAATTAATTGTAACACTTTAACCATTATCAAAATCTCTGGCTTGATTTAACACTTTGTTCTCTGGATACTAAGCACATTTTCTCTAAAAATAATGAAATTGATGACTATAACAATAATGTACTACTGGAAAGAGAATAAGAACCTCTGAAACTGAAAGTAGGAGGTCATCCATGATGTCAGACTGCGTAGGATTAGTGTATCCCAACTGCATAAATATTAAATAGTCAGCCAACCACAAGTAATGAATACAAAGAAAACAATGTGTGATTGTTATTTGAGAAAGGTTTTTGTATTATGTGGAAAAAGAAAAGTTAGTCATACTGTGAAGCCAAATTGGATGGAGCCTAAGGCAACAATGAGGACACAGAGATAAATGGAGATTGATTCACGAAGTAATTGGGCGGATGATTCCATCATGCTGGATTGCATTGACCCCATTCGATACCAACTTCCAGTATGCAACACTGGCTTCCTAATAAGCCCTTCCTCAGAGCTACCTGAATCATCTCTATAACTCGTCCGCGCTATCTCTTTCCCTTTTGGTGGCAATAATGGCTTTCGAAGCAACCCCTCCTCTCGAAAACTCATGTCTTTCTTTTTTGCTTTGCAATATTGTGGCTGAAGAGGATCACATGGCTGAAGATCATACATAGATCAGCAACTGACTCTATGAACGAATGCTACGAAGACGGACAAGGTTGACCCATGTATGTAAATTAGACGAAGTTGACACGTGTTCAGTGACAAGAAAACACAACACTTCTACTCACAGTTACAGCCGAATACTTCTACTGGACTACCATAAAACAGTTACACTAATTTTCTAATTCAACTTATATTGTGGTTTTAAGGATTCGTGATTTCACTCAATATCAATTAATAAACGAGAAAGAAAGTGATTGAATTAAACTGTAAAATAAATCAAATCAGTATACGAGCTGAGCCTCTACCTCAAAATTATGTATTCTCGAGGTGATAGTAGCACCGGAACGATTAAGATAAAATAATTCTAATGAACTGTAAACAGAACAATAAGCAAGAAAGAAATGATTGTATAGCTTTTTCTCATTGAGCAATGATGATTACAAATTACTGGTGTGAGCACGTGATTTTTACGTACCATATAATCCTACAAAAAAACTCAATAATTAATTGGTTTTATGATTTTTTGTTGAATTTTAGTGCTATTTGTAAATTTATTTTACATTATGTAGCCATAATTCGTCCTTTAAATCTATAAATAATTTAAAATGGCATGATTAGATGCATAACGTTAGTATTCATTTAAATAAATATAATTATTTGATATAAAGTAGATTAATGTTAATTTCTTGATTTAATTATTTCTTTTTAACCCCAATTTTTTACCAGCTGATCATCGTCCTCCTCTCAACCCCGTCCTGTTATTAGCGTCTTCAAAAAACCACTCAAACTCCTTCAATTTCAGATATGAAAAATAGAACCCTAGTCCCCCCTACCTGTCAATTTGAAGACCTCCAAATAGCTCTCACTTACATGAGTCAGTAGCTCTTATTAAGGGCTATTGATTTATGTGGGTTTGAGCTATTTTCAAACCAACCGGAGTCCGGAAAAACTCCGGCGAAGCCACCGAAATCCGGCCAAACGGCTATATCTGACTGGTACCCCTCTTCTTTTTTTCTTTTAATCACCTATCTGTTAAAATAAACACTACTAGAAACACACGATTTTCCCACAGCGATATCAGTGGGCGCGTGATCACTAGGAAAACGCTTGGTGGAAAATATCTTCCCAGAGAAGAGGTGAAAACTTTCCCACGGATTTCCCAGCGAAGTATTAATAGGAAAATTAATGAAGTTTCCCACCAATAATTATGAAAAATATTATTAGTAATTTTTATTAATTTTAATACATTTAGCCAGGGAAGTGGTGGAAAAAATGCATGGGATCTAAAAATAAAGTATGAACTTTCCCACTACTAACCGTGGGAAAGGTGCAAATTCTGAAAAATAAATTATGAACTTTCCCATCGATATTAGTGGCAAAAATGCAAATTTTGAAAAAAAAGTATGAAATTTTCCATTGATATCAGTGGGAATATGCAAGTTCGGTAACTAAAGTGACAAACTTTCCCACATATTCAGTGGGAAATCTGGAAATATTGTGCATAATGCTGCTTTTTATAGTGCACCACCTGCCAAACCAAAAAATACAACCACCAACAACCTAAATACAATTAAACATTCACATAAATTCAGCATCTTTCGATCTATTTCATTATAAACCAAACAAAATTGAAAATACTAGAAACCAATAATGCAACTAAACATTCAAATAAGAAATTCAGCATTCAATCTTATCCAATTGATACAAATATTCAACATCCTAGTCCCACTCAAAATCAAATTAATAAAAGAAGCTACTTCTTAGTCTTGTTAGAGCGCGATGGAGAACGTGGTAGATATGCTAAGAGGGAGTTTAGTTGGTCCTTGAGGCTTTCAACGTCACTAGTGACACGTGTAAATGCATCATCCTTTCGCCTCATTTCTTCCTCCCTCTGCCTCTCATCTTCTTCCCTCCGCCTATCTTCTTCCTCCCTTCTCTTTGCCTCCTCCTCCCGCGCAGCCCTTTTATGTGCATACAACTCAGTGATCTCTGTTATTTTCTATTCAATAGCTCAAACTCATCCTGATTAATCGAGGACCTCGAGGAAGATGAGACACCATAAGACCGATGACTAGAACTAAACTCTGATCCAAGGCCGTAAACTCTTTCCTTATGTACGCCACCAGCAGCCTTAATCCACAAGTCCATATAATTCTCCTGGGAAGGTTGGATTGGCTTTCCTTGATCATCAGTTGGTTGGTTTGAATGAACTCCTCCAAGTATTGTTTGAAAGTATTCTGCAAAAAAGTTACAACTATTATATGAACAAATTTAATTAATGAAAAATATTAAAAAATAACTTGAAATCTTACATATGTTATCTCGGCTCGTGGCTCGATCCAAGTTGTCTTTGTTCCATCCTTTAGCTTCTTCATATGTGTATACTCAAATACCTCATCTTGAGTAGCTGGTCTTTTTAAGGTTTTTCCTGTTAAATACATTATCAGTTACAACTTGGGAGTGGGAAGCAAGTGGTAAGAAAAGATCTCAACTACCAGATGATGTGAAAACCAAACCTGAAGGACCATACTGGGATTTGATGAAGAGAATTAAAGAATCAGAACATCGGAGCTATGCCATAATTCATGACACTCTCTATGATCTAGAGCCTAGTTATGCTGAGCTTTATCAGAAAATCAAAGGTAAGAAACCATGGCTTATTGGTCCTTTGTTTCATTTTTCAAAGAGAGAAGAGGCAATTAGCAAGTCAAGAAATACTGCAGTTCAAGAGCGACACAGCATCTTAAGTTGGCATGTTCCTAATGTAATTCTGCTTAATAAGTATGGTTCAGCTCATGGCTTTGCCACTTCTATTGAACCACCGGATGTGGCTTGCTATAATACTTGTCATTTTAATAAGAGTACTCATAGTATTATTAGTTTCATTTTAATCAGAGTAACCAGTTAAATTGTACTCATAGTACTATTAGTGTCAATTATATGCATATGCAAAATAAACCCGTTGGTTGTCAGTATATACAATTATATGCATATGTAAAAAGATTTTTCACCAATGGACAGAACCATAAGCCAAGATCATAGCAACATATAAAGGAACAAATAGCAACAAGATTTCTGTGCAAGTTCTCAAAATCTGTTTGCTATTCTACTTATATTCTCACTTTGGGCATTTAAGACAGTAAACTTTAGAGCCTCTTGACTTTTTCTTCTCATTTGCTTTTACTTCAAAAAAAATTCATAAACCAAAGAAGAAGAAGCACAAAGGACAAGATCGAAAAATGTGATCTTCTAACAAAGAAGAAGAAGCACAATGATGAATACAACTTTCAGCTCATGATAATGCTTATTGAATGAGGCCATATTGATGATCATTAATCACCAGCTATAGTCTTCAACTTCTATATAATAACTTCCTACAGAGAGCATATATGAATTTGTCCTACTAACCTTATAAGTAACTTAATTGTATAAACTAAGGACTAGACTAGTATAATAAACACATACCAATCTTCTTCGATGAGCCCCCGTACTTATTGAACCTCCCGTGTGCACGGAGCCACCTTTGTCAGACAAATGGGCTGCCTTTGCCAATTCACTTTTCTTTTTAAATTTCTCAGAGTCCCAATACTCAATTAGTTTAATCCATATATCCTCAGTAATCCAACCTGGCATCTTTTTCTTACTTCGAGCTTCTCGAAGCATATCAGTCAACCTATCGGCACATTTCTTAAAAAAGACGCGTCGTACCTCTGCATGACGTTCAACTGGCCAAGCACACTTCATCTGCAAATAATTAATTTGTTAGATTGGTTAAATATGAGTTAAAAAATAAAATAATTTATTTTACCCTAAATTCATCAAACATCCTGTCCCTAATGCTCCATGGGAACATCTGACCAGAACCTCCAAGATCCATGATAAAATGAACACATTGATTCAACCACAACTTTTGTAGCTTGAGTACAAGGATGAAACCTGCATTAAATTAAACATGTTAGAAACCAGATTTATAATTAATTAGAAAATAAACAAATAATACTTACCCAACTTTATCGGGAACGATAATCAACCTCCCGAGATCATCTAACCTTCCAACATTTGGAGGATCCTGAGCATGTATAGGAGGTTGTGTAACTGAATCACTATCAATGCATGGGGACGTCAGAGGGCTATCTACTCCAATATTTGGAGGATCCTGAGCATGTATAGATTCAAATGAGGGTATGAAAGGGTGCTTTGCAGGACAACTAGAAGATGTGGGCATGCTAGGGGTAGAATAAGAGGGTATGCCAGGGAAAGATGATGAATGAATAACGGGAGACAATGACGATTGAATTCCATGGGATGGAATGATCGGAGTAGATGATGGGGTTATGGCAGGTCTAGGTGTAGGCATAGATGGGCAAGCAGGTCTAGATGAAAACGTCCCATTTATGTCTTGGAAAGACACATGATGATAGTAAGGGGCAGAGGACGTAGCAGTATACCCTAGGTATGGTATAGAGTATAAGGGAGGTGGAACTGAAGACAGGCATGTAGGCGAAGGCACATGTGAACCAGAAGGTGCCACTGGTGGAGATGTAGGGCGATGACCTAAGTTACGTGAAACTTGTTTCTTCTTCTTTAATTTACCTCCAGCAGCCATCTGAATAATACAAGCACAAGAAAAAAATAGCATGTTAATTCTCTTAGCAACAAATTTAAAAGTATAATTACTACATAAGTTAGAAAAAACAAACATGTCAATTATCATCGTCGCTTGTTTCATTTTCATCATCCATTCCATCGCCATCGATTGTTACATTCATCTATCAGTTTCTTCCTCCTCGCTTGTTTTATTTTCATCATAAAATTCTTCCTCCTCAATGAATTGATTTTCATCACATGAATCTTCCTCCGCATTGGCCATAGATGTCCCAATTTCATAATTTTGTTCAACTGACATATCAACTTCTTCGTATATGCCTTCACTATGCAGCTCATATTCTAATTCATTATCCACAATTTGTTAAACACTTGATATATCATTTTGGTACGCTACAACTAGTGAATCCTTGACTTCCACTCTTCCAACTGGCTTAGTTTTAATAACTACCCACCATTCATTCTTATTTTTACACGTCGACGGATAAGGAGCGTAATACACTTGCTTCATATCTTGTGCTATAACAAATGGATCATAGCTTTCATACTCCTTCACGTGCTTAACTTCTATTATTTTGTATTGTGGGTGTACCTTTGTACCTTTATTTGGTGTGGGATCAAACCACTTGCATCAAAAAAGTACCAACCTTTTCTTTGGCCAACCAACATACTCTATTTCTAAAATCTCCTGAAGCACACCATAATAATCAATATCCCCACCTTGGTCACCATCACCACCTTTCACCCATACCCCGCTATTAATAGTTTTCTTATTCTTAGACCATTCTTCTGTATGAAACTTGTATCCATTGACAAAATGTATAGACATGATTTTGACTTGTGGGGTAGGTCCCCAAGCTATATCACGCAAAAAAGGGATCACATATACCATTATTTGGATTATTAACCTATATAGAGTTGAAGAAAATCGATAAGTTAGAAAATCATATAGTGTGTAAATAATGAAAATTTTGTTACATATTAATTAACACTTACGTAATCTCTAAACCACTCTGAAAACCTAGGATAAACATCAGCATGGACAAACTGACTCACAAAGTAACTGTCAGACATTTTACAATGTTTATTAGTTAAAAGAAGAATAGATTATGCACATAGGTCAATAGTATAATTCCAAACCTACTTGTAAAATTGTTGAACTTTGGGGCAATTCAGTAATACATGTGTTGTAGCCGATTTTTTTTCCTTATCAGTCCAACTTCTTTTTTGACGACTTCTCGGACCTCTACCCAATTGATTGAATATGGATATTGGGGGTGCCAAAGGATCATTATCGCCTTCATCATGCCGATTCGGCCTATTTCTCAAACATGGAACGTGATTCTCAAAATAATACGAACAAAAATGAGAGGTTTCTCTAACTAGATACGCTTCACATATTGAACCCTAAATCTTGGCCTTTTCTTTCACGGTCTGTTTACATTTGCCAATAATACTGCATAGAACACTTTTAGATAGGAATTCTTTTTACCAAAATACATGAAGAGAAAATAATTAATGGTCATTACCTGTCGAAGGGATACATCCATCTACATTGAACTGGTCCTCCAAATCGTGCCTCTTGTGCAAGGTGAA
Organism: Nicotiana undulata; assembly: GCA_005239495.1. Taxonomy (NCBI): domain Eukaryota; kingdom Viridiplantae; phylum Streptophyta; class Magnoliopsida; order Solanales; family Solanaceae; genus Nicotiana; species Nicotiana undulata. The sequence continues at coordinate 15,031 of ML291567.1, forward strand.
TTACATTGAAGAAACCACGTGGAAAAAATTTCCCTAGTTTATTTAAGATTAAAGGAATATTACTTTCCATGAAAATTAGGTTTTCGTCCTCAATGTGTTAGAGCACAAGTCCTTAAAAAAAAGCTTATCTCTGTGATGGATTTCCATATTCTCTCTGGCAATGAACTAAATGCAATAGGAATTAATGATTCCAAGAAAATGTGACAATCGTGGCGTATAAATCAACTTTCCTTCTTTCATGTCAACATAGCTGGATAAGTTTGACGCATACCCATCGGGCATCTTCAAATTCCTAACCCAATCACAAATCTTTCGTTTATCATCCAGAGTGTATGTATAACTAGCCTTAGGCTTCACCATCCTGTTATTGACTTCTTTTAGTTCTAATTCTCTTCGCCTGCAGTATTCTTGTAAATCCATCCTGGCCTTCAAGTTATCTTTTGTCTTGTTCTTGTCATCCATAACAATATTAAATAGGTTATCAAAAGAATTCTTCTCAATATGCATGACATCCAAATTATGCGAAGAAGATTATGCTTCCAATAAGGTAACTTCCAAAATATGCTTTGTTTAGTCCAATTATGCTCAACACCATAACCAGGTATTCTAGCCGATGGAGACTCCGTTACCTTAGGTAGATCTTTAACCGTCTCTCAAATTTCCTCACCTGACAAGATTGGTGGTGTATCATCATAATCTGTTTGATTCTTCATAAACTCACTAGTATTTCTCCTGAACTCATGATCCATTGGCAAGAACCGTCGGTGACAGTCAAACCATGTGTTTTTACCTCCATGTCTTAAAGTGAATGCTTTTGTATCTTTCATACAGTAGGGACAAGCTAACTTTCCAGCAGTCAACCACCCAGACAATATTCCATACGCAGGAAAATCATTAATAGTCCACATCAAAGCAGCACGCAATCTAAAATTTTGCTTAGTTCATATGTCGTATGTTTCAACACCTTCGTGCCACAATAATTTTAGATCATCAATCAACGGCTGCAAATATACATCAATTGAACCTTTTGGATTACTTGGACCCGGAACTATGCAAGTTAGGAACAAATATGGACTTGTCATACACATTTCAGGTGGAAGATTTTATGGCGTAACAAAGACAGGCTAACATGAATATGGTGCAGCAGAGACAGAAAATAGAGTGAATCTGTCTGCACACAAACCCAACCTAACTTTTCTTGGTTCATTAGCGAAGTCTGGAAACATCCTATCAAAATGCTTCCACGCTTCTCCATCCGAAGGATGACACAAAACACCAGACGGACTTCTATTTCCATAGTGCCATCTCATATATGGAGCAGAACTCATTGATGCATACATCCTCTTTAATCTAGGTATAAGTGGTAAGTAATGCATCTTCTTAACTGCAACTTTCTTACCTTTGGCATTTGTGACTTTCTTAAAACGAGACAATCCACAAAATTTGCACGCTTCTAGAGCCGCATCATCTTTATAATATAACATACAACCATTTTTACAACAATCAATTTTTGTTGAGGAAAGTCCTAACTTGGAAACTAATTTCTTTGCATTATAGTAATCCTTGGACAAGTTAATGCTCGGGATAACTTCACTCATGAGCCCAATTATAGCATTCATGCCCGCTTGAAAAATATTCCAATCTGATTTAATAGTTAGTAATCTAATTGCAACAAACAACTCAGAATGCATTGAGCCTTCATAGAGTGGACGACTAGCCGACTCTAATGATTCATAAAAGCGCTTTGCCTTATCATTGGGAGGCTCAACAACATTTTGTTGGAATTGAACCCCTGGGTAAAAACCAAAAGCATCTGACACCATTTCATGCAATCGAGAATTTCAACATTATTCTCCATTTGTGTACTTCTCTCACCACTAACTAGATGAAAATGAATATCACCAACACTACAATAGTTCTCTCCATGAACAGTCCACACATAGTAATTTTCCCTAAACCCCTTGATATAAAGATGGACTTTAATATTTTCCGGTTGCAACAACTTTGTACACTTGCATTTCACACAAGGACACCTAATTGTTCCTTCGTTACGAAATTCAGGAAGTGTTTTTGAATGAGCAATAAATCCTTTAACACCTTCAACAAACTCTTCCTTTAATCCACAACGATTAGGATGATTCCTATCGTACATCCATCTACGATGTTCACGTTCCATCTAGTACACAAATACACACAAACAAATGAATAGAATTAGAACAATTTATTCGTTTCAATTTAGTATACAATTAATCTTGAATAGTATACCTTAAAGAACTCACTTAGTTTATAGTTAATTATGAATAGTATACCTTAAAGAACTCACTTTTACTCGTCTTTTTATAAGTCAAGAAAAGGCTATGGTTCTAGATCAAATTGCTATGAATGAAAAGTACTTTTTCATATAAATGCTCTTATTAAGTTCTTGAAATCAGTTTAAAAAATCAAACCAAGATTCTAACACATTCGCTATCATCCATAAATAAATTTAAACTTGGAGGATAGATATAACATTCACAATAAAGGATTTTTTTTATCAAGGTAAAAGCAATATAAATTCATGTAGTTGTTCTAGCAATTTAACAACTTAACTTACATTTAACAACTGAAATCAACTTAGAGATTAGCAAATGATGTTACCTCAAGACTTATAACTTGCTTTTATCTTCTTTCACACTTTTGTATCTTCACTTCCTGGTCATTTAAAAAAGCTAGAAACTTGTAAGCATATATTCCATGAAAATTATTTGGAAAAATAGCTATTAATGCACAAAGATAGAAAAACAACTTTATTATGAAGAACAATGGAATTCCATGAAGAACAGGGTAAAGAAAAGATGACAAAAGATGCAAAAATGATAAGCGATTTCAGTTTTTGCCAGCCTTAACAATTTCTCAGGAAAAAGAAACATCCAAACATTTATAATTTTCAACAAAAATCTGAACTTTACTCCATGAAATCACTTTTTATCCTCAACTTTGCAAAAAATCATTAATCTATCCATCTATTTACTCTTCAAAAATAACTAACCTTTGCTCCATAGCACCTTTCACCTTAAATTACTACCAGCAAGACAAATTTACACACTATGAAACAAAAATCTACCAAACTACCCCATTTTACTGAGAGTGCATCTGATCTAACTAAAGAAAACCAAACAAAAATTCACAATTTACATTTAAAAAATCAGATTTTTCACAAACAATCAACTTAATCCACAATGCCAAATCATCCCTCACTTAATTCACACACAAACAAAACAGAAATCTCAATTGAAAAAGATTAAAAATATTTATTACTATATAATGGGATGATTTGCACTTCCCTCTCTCTAGATTTTCAGCATGGAGGAACCCTAGATTTTTAAGAATTTAGGGTAAAATCAGAAAAAGGAAGAAAGAAAGGGGGGGAGGGGGGGGGGGGGGGGGGAGGGGGGGGGTCTTACCGATTTTGCATGAGCTTAGTGAAAGCTTGATTTCTGAAAATGGGGAAAAATATCGGTCTGCCAAGGGAATGGAGAGAAAGAAAATAATGAGATTGCAAAAGAGAAGAAAAAAAAGGTATACCTAATGTAATAGAAAATACTTTCCCACTGAATCACTGGGAAATTTGTGTGGGAATTGTCTTCTATAAGTTCAATTTTTTTGGTGAATAATTTTATGGTGGCGGTGAAATAATTTTAAGCTCGCTGATTTTTGGACCAAATACAACAGTTCGAAATTTTGAGCTTCCCACTACATCAGTGGAAATATTAAAATTATTTTTTATTTTAGGTTCCCACCGTTTCACTGGGTAGATTTTAATAAATTTATTTTAATGTCTCCCACTGTTTTGGTGGGAAACAATATACGCGCATTTTTGCGCCAACTAATTCTCACCTATAGTCTGTGGGAACGTTTTTAAGAAAAAGGTAAAAGAAAACTTTTTCATTTCCCACTGAATGTTTTTACATTTCAGTGGGAACTGCCAGTGATAATATATCTGTGGGAAATTTCCCTGGGAAATTTGCAGTTTTCTAGTAGTGAAATCACCTAGGCTAGTATTAAATTTCTTCTACCAATTTCTGTCGTCCGTAGGTTTTCCCTTTATTCTCCTAAATGATGTTAATTATAAGATGTTTGTTTAACTGAGTCTAGTTTTAGGTTTTTCTTCTTTACTGTTGTCCCTAAATGCTATTGCCCCTTTTCATCTTCCTATGAACAATTGCTTCATTGCCTACCTAATCGTGTTAGTATTTAGTTTAGTTAACTAATGGACCTAGGTAAATACTAATTCAGGTTGATAACCCCATTGGTTTTGAATGTTCCAGACGCCTTTTTGGTTTTACTTAGTCTTGTCTTTTTTTTTAGCATTTAATATGAATCGACACATTAGGTCAATTTAGATTAATTGTAATTTCATTGCCTAGTTTAGGAATTCTCGGCCTTTTCTGGATTTTACTTAATTCCGGAATAATGATCTTTGCATGTTTGTTCCATGTTCAGTCTCTTTAGTTACGATTATCTTTCTTGAACTTAATTGGTTTCATGCACCACTCACTTATGTTTCTTAGATACTTATTATGATTAATCATCAATCAATTAGGATCTTATGATTATTGGATTCCTTTCCTTAATCTATCCCTAATTTTTAAATTCCATGACTGATTTTGAATTGTGTTCAAACATGAGTTATTAATCTATGCTTGGTATGTATGTTGTCAACTTGTTTCATATTCTAGTATAGATCAGCCTAGCGTTATTCATTTACTTAGATCAATTGATTAAGTATATAATTAATTAGGGACTTATTTGGTTAGAACTACTCACATTTAGATTTAGGTTGAAATAAACAAAAATCAGTTGACCTAAGTTCAAAAGACTAAACTAATTGACTTAAATTGATTAAAATCTAATAATGGAATTAACCTAAACCTAGGTAACTAGTGAGTATGGTTGGAAATCAACTCTAGGAACCTAATCAATTAACTAACTAAACCTAACCCTAGTTAAGAGTACCTACTAGTCTTAATTAACTAAAGAGCCTAACTAGGGTTAATTAACTAGAGTTAATAATAATCCAAGCAAGTTTAACCCTGGTTACCTAATAATGATTTCAGGGACTTCAAGGGGTATATTAGGAATCCTAGGTGAAGGAATCTTGGGTGTAACAACCCAAGAACCTTCTAGACTTATAAAAATCAGACTTTTAAGGGGTATTAGGGTCACTTTAGGGGCTGGAAGCTTCTGGAATAGGGGCAGTTGTCCCAAAGGATAAGGGTGACAGCTGCCCTATGTACTACTTCATCTCATTGGATGAGGAATATGCCAAAGAATATCCCATCCCCAAGCCTCTTATAAATAGACCCTTCATTTAGACTATTAGGAACCTTCTTTTTTACAGACTAAAAAAGCTCTCTTTACACACTGAAATTTCTACTCTCCTCACCTGCCTTTATACTTTTTTGCATCCATTTTAGCTGCTGAAAACATTTGAAAACAAAACAAAAAATCAGAGTAGTTTTCCTCCTTCACAAATAAAAATCTCCAAATAATCTTAGTGAAAGCATTTGATTAAACTTCTAGTGTTTGATTCTCAGTTCTTGGGTTCATCATTGGTATTCTGATTTCTGTTATAAAAATCTCAAATATTCTATTCAGTTCCTGGAGCTCTTTGGTATTATGGGGTCTTGATTCTGGTTCGTTAGTTGCTTCTCACTACTGCTGATTATTCCTCTTTCTTTGCTGAATCTGATCTTCTCCCTGGACCTTTATTTGGTCCAGATATCTTTATCATTTTCTTTTTAACGATATGTAATTGTTTAACTTCATTGAAATGCTCATATATGAACTTCATTCTTCTTCTCTGGTTATTTGAATCTTTTTCTTCTATCTGTGATTTTTCTGCTCACTTGATCTTGGTATAAAATCTGAAATGAGAATGATTCGTATGTTGATAAATGAATCTGGATAAGTACACACAAATACCTGAATCTGTTTTGTATATAATTCAAGTTTATTGGCTTCAAAACTGCATGGATTTTGTGTAATGAAATGTTAAGTTTATGTTTGCTTTAGTCTATTATTAAGATAATTCACACTAGGGTAGATGAATTTGACCTTTTCATGGTCAAATTCACCCCATAGTAGTGCATAAACAATAGCTTAGTTGTTGAAAATTACCCCTTTAAGGTCATAAAATAGGAAATCGAAAAGAGCCTTAGAGTATGGAATCTGGACTGCTTAAATGTTCAGATTCATTCTCTAAAAATGCCAAGAGTAGTCAAAGTATTCAAATGAATACTTGCTGAAGTATGGGTATGACTGTCAAGAGTCAAATAAGATGGCATCCCTGGAATTGAATTTGACCCTCAGATTCATTCCAAGAAAAATGCACAAAGGATGTTGCTTTTAGATATTGTTTAGTATAGCATTACTAAAGTCAAGTTTGACCCCTTTCATGGTCAAATCTCCCTTAGTAGATGCATAACACACCTAACTTTTGGGGTGTTTACAACTTGCAAAAGGAGGCTCAGATGTATAGCCATAAAGAAATTCAAGTCAAGCAACTAGTTAGAGATCACCATTTTCAGTTTACTCTTTTGTAGGAAAATGTATCCTTATGGAAGTTTGAAATGTTGTAATTCATCTATAGTTATACTTTAGCACCATTGTATTTAAACTGGACTGTATATTCAATTTCAGTTTCGTTCATGCTGATTTTAGAAAAGGGGACATTCTCCTGAAATTTCGAATTCATGCTTCTCTTTCTTTGTTCTGAAAGTAGTATGATGATATTAGACATTTAAATAAAAGGGAGCAGGTATGAGATCTGTATAAACATTTACTGGATTTTGAAAATGATTATTTTAGATTCGGTTGAGTTCAATATAAATGGAATTAGTAGATTATTTTCAGTTCATCTTGCATCCCGTAAATTTTCTGAAATCGATGTGTGAATACTTTAAATACGTATGAACTTTGATCTTTTAAAAACATATGATTAGGCTATCTAAAACTGGCACGAACTGCTGATTTAGAACTAGTAAACATGCTTGTGGTATTCTCTTCTTTAGAAATTGCAAGTTCCAGAAAATAGAGTAATTTTAGCTTACCAATTTGAAGCAGAATTAGTAGATAACATACTTATATGTCTGTGTTTTATAGGTGTACATATCTACACGAATGAGGTGCATTTTGATTAACATATTTTCCACCATTTACCAAAACTAGAAAGGAAAACCTTTGAGATCTGATTAAGAATGGAATTTCTTAACTAGTAGTCCTCTTACAAAAAGACCCAATCTAAGATGGCCTAACGTGATAAAAATTGGGCTAAACTAGGCCGTAGCATGAACTCGTGACTTGATTTAGAATCCGGACATAGTGAGTCTCGAAAGCCTTTTAGATAGTGAACGCCTTAAACTCAGAAAACAAATCAATCTTCAAAGTATACATTTTACATGACTTTGCATGAGACTCAACTAAAAATATACCTTTTACTCAAATTGTGTATACGTTTACGTAACGCAAATAAATACTAAAATGAACACTCGTAGAGACACTTCTAGGAAAAAATTTCTTAAAATTATCAGAATTGCGTACACGCTCGCGTGACGTGATTTCGGTTTCTTTTTTTTTTTACAACAAAACAAAAATACGCGCTTGCGCAACTTTATTTATCTTATTAAATGAGTTCAGTGTTGAGAATTGTGTACACGTCCGCGTGACATGAGTTTAGACATATTTTAAACTCTACGGGTTTACGCGTACGTGACCCGTCTCGAATAACTCTTTGAATACAAAAGAATAATAAAAGCGGTAAAAATATAAAAATGCACATAGGTATAAAAACAGTAATTAAATAATTTAGGCCAAGTTTAATCATTAAGCGACCGTGCTAGAACCACGAAACTCGGGAGTGCCTAACACCTTCTCCCGAGTTAACAAAATTCCTTACTTGGATTTCTGGTTCGCAGACAATTTAAATAGAGTCAAAGTTCCTCGATTTGGGATTTTTAATAAATAAATGGTGTCCCGGAACACCGTAAAAAATTCAGGTGGCGACTCTGAATAAAATAAATCCCAAAAATCAAATAATGTCACTTAAAGTGGAAAAACTCCCTTATTACCCTTACCGGTGAAAAAGGAGGTGTGACAGTTATGGCGACTCTGCTGGGGATTGAACCCAAAATCTCGGGTTCAGGGTACAAGAATTCGAGCTTTTTAAGTGATTTTACTTGGCTTTGATAAATTGTGATATTACTGTATTTTGTACGCTCAAATGTGCTAAATGTTAATTATTTACCGCTTTGATATTTATTTGAACTGTATTTAAACTGTCTTCTTACGCCTCCCTTATGAGCCTTCTAAAATTTGGTGCACACGTTCATGTGGCTCGCCTTTCTGTTAAAGGTCATACCAAGTAAGAAATACGGGGATGGACTAGCCACTAGGCCGGATAGCCTTTCATGCTACCGGTACGTCGCTCCCACCCCGACTCGAGTTGTCCGCTCGGATAGCCAAGGTCTAGAACAAAACCCCAGGTTTAACCCTAGAATGACAAAATCTCATGCCGGATCCCTAGTAGGAACGGTTATCTGCATCATGTGCATTATGACTTAGGGAACTCAACACAGGGGTTGGGTCCGTCTAGGACATGTGTACCCGAAACAAAAAGGACCATCCTGATGCATCCTACTTGCTATATGTGCATTATTTGTCTCGGTTTGTTTGTTGACTGGCTAAAGAAAAAAAGAAAAATAACCGAAAAAACCAAGAGTTAGGTAGGATAGAAATTTATCCGATTTTGGAAAACCCTGACATTTGAAATATACCTCAGAACTCTGTCCAAATTTTCCGGAAAAAAAAAGGAAGAAAAGGATTTTCAAAATAATTGAAAGTGAGGAGAAAAAGAATTTCAAAATAAGTCAAAATCATATTTTTCCTTTATTTATGTCAAAACTGACCGAACTACGTGGGTCTGATTCTCATCGGATATGAGATACATAGGCAAATCTCATCGGTGCCGACCCCACTTTCCAAAAACAAACAAAAAAAAATGTCTGTCAGTCAAAATAAAACCGACCAAGCTTCGGTTAAAGTCTTACACCGTTCTTGCCAAAATAGCCTTAGAATATATTACATTGTCGAAGGGTTGTTTTCGTTAAAGAACGAATTTGTCTGTCACTTTTTCCAAAAGTACCTTGTTTGGCCTCAAAACTTTACTCAAAGTAAGAAGGGGCCATTTTTTCAAAAAAGACCAATTTGGTCAATATTGCACAAATAAGCCACTTTAGGAGAGTTTGTCTTTCAAAAATTAAAAATGGGTCTTTTGTGTCAAAATCAGAGGTAATCCTAACCCTGTTTGCTCACAGGTACAAAAATGAACATTGTCCAAACTCCACAGCTGAACACCGTAGAAGAGGCTCCACTATAACTCCAGATGTGGTGGCATGATCTAGATAAAGAGGGCAAAGAATGGGTTCGCGAACAATTGGGGTCTCTTGTTGATCTTATGGGGGTCAAGCCCAGAAACGACTTGATCCAAGCCTTAGTAATCTTTTGGGACCCGGTCCGCAATGTGTTCCGCTTCTCAGATTTTGAACTCACTCCGACCTTAGAAGAGGTCGCTGGATATGCGGGTTTTGGTCGGGACTTAAGGAATCAACAAATCATCTTTCCAAGACCTATCTCGGTGCGCTGGTTCTTTGAGGTGCTTCGTGTTAGCCGGCAACTCAGAAAAGACCGAGTATTCAATGGATGTTGTTCATTCTATTTTCTATATTCCAGATACGGCTTCTCAGATGGATTTGAAATACATGAAAATGTCTTGACCAACAAGGAGGATAAGGATACCTGGAGAATCCATCGCCGGTTTGCCTTCATCGTAGAGTTTCTAGGTGTTATGGTATTTCCTAATGGCGAAGGGACTATTGACGTTCGGGTGGCCAAAATCGCCCAGGTCTTGACTAAAAAGAAAGATCATACTCTGGTTCCACTCATATTGTCCGACATATTCCGGGCTTCGACTGAATGTAAGTCGGGAAAAACATTTTTTGAAGGTTGCGATATCATTCTCCAGATGTGGCTAATTGAACATCTTCTCCACCACCCACCACTTATGAGCTATGGTACTGATACTAATAAAGACAACTTCATCCAGGGCTATGAGGAAAGAGTAAAAGATTACCCTTGTCCAGAAAGAGTCGAGGCCTGGGTTGATCATCTAAGGTCTCTAAAAGCAAACCAAATAGAATGGACTTTGGGATGGCTCCCACTCAGAGAAGTCATACTTATGTCCGCTGCCAAGAATCATCTATTGTTGATGGGTCTCAAGAGTATCCAACCACACCCCAGCGGGTTCTGAGACAATTAGGTCGTTATCAAATGATACCCAGAGAGGAGGATTTGAGCATCCAAGTCATTGAGCTACACCCCGAGGCCCCCTTGCCCGAGGCCTTAATTCAACAAAGTTGGAATGGGTGTCGATACTTGAAAAAAGATACTCAGGTGCCCAATCTTGCTAGAGGGAAAGTGGATCGAAGATACGCGGCATGGTTTGAGAAAAGAAGTTGCAATACTGAAGAACCGGAACCTGAGCCAGAAAGGCCCTCTAAAAGGCCTCATGTGCAAGCTTTTGATGATAAAGTGCAAGAAAGACTAGCTTGGGGCGAAAAGGAAAGAGAATATCAAGCCACCATCCACGCTTTGAAAGAGAAGTTAAGAAATATGGAGTTTGATAATTAGTTGCAGACACAGGTAGTCGAAGGTGAAAAACGGAAAATGACCCGAGAGAATGAGGCGCTTCGTGCCCAAGTCCGGAGTCTGAAAATAGCCCTCAAAACGCCTGTAAGGAGTGAAAGAGATGAAAAGATCATTAACAATATAAGGTTGAAGGTTCATGAATATACCTTCGATTTGAGAAAAGCTGAAAAAGACTTGTTGGAGGCACAAAGGAAGTTAGCACAAGGAATGGAAGAGCAGGCTCGTCAACTGAGGCAAAAATATGGCAAAGAAAGGGCCATCTTGAAAGAAAAACTATTTTCCATGGGGAACGAAATGGTCCAACAGACCAAAGACTTCAGAGCAGAAAGGGAGCATTGTCATGCAGAGATTGGCCAGTTGAAGGGAACAATGCAAGAATTTCAAAAGCAGAACGATGCAAGTGCCCAGGTATTAGAGGCCCGATCACATCAAATAGGGCGCTTACTCAGGAGAAGGGGATCATATGGGACAAAATTAAAGAAATAGCCGACTACATGGTGCAAAAATGCCACGAGTGCGAAGGTATGATCACTTCCATGTTCTTTGCCACCATGATGACTTTCGTCCACCAACTAATGGACGAATTGGATCGACTTTAAGGGGATATTGCAAGGAGACCCGTCAATGCACCACAGGCCCCTAGAAGACAACCATAGGCTCTCATTTATTATTGATGTTTAGTTTTTCGAGTCTGTACTTTTATTGCTTTCAAAAAAATGTTGAGTTGTTTTGTTTTATGTTTAGAGTCTGTACTTTTCTTTCGTGTTTATTAATGTTTCCAAAAATCACTTGTAATGAAAAGAACTATCTTTAATAGTTAAATGAAAATTTCCCTTTATTTATTTATCTATTTCGTGAACTACGTAATGATCTGATTCATGCGGCGTCATGATATGTAGGCAATACACATAGGATTCGATCATAGTCCTAAAAGAAAAGAATTAAAAAAAAGAGAATATTAAAGTTGGAATGAAACACACAGTTGTTGCAAACATTTTAGAAAAACGTTTAACTGTTTAGGTGCACCGCATCCCAACGTGTGATTCCCTATGGGTTAATATCTCCCACTAACCAATTTGTTGTTTACTCTCGAACGGTTACTGCTTTTAAGGTGGTTGGTTTGCGGTGGTATTCTGGCGACACGTCCCTATTTCACCAGATCCAAAGGAAGTAACGCAATGACGTCAGAAAGTCACCTATCTATTATTGAACCAGAGGATGGCCCCACTTCGGTTATCCCTCAAGAAGAATCGGCAGTCGCCAAAGAAAATAGAAGACTAAAATGTCGTATGCTAGAGATGTAGGATGCTTGGTCCAACAGGAGGGAGCCACCTAATGCCATCCCCGGTTTTCGAGAGCTGATTCCTAGAACCGGAGGGACCACCAATGTGCCAATTTCGATGCCAAACCTATTCGCTCCATTTGGGTTCCAAACCATGGCCTCAAATTATACTGGGAATTCCTTCTAAGGTTTTCCCCCAGGCACCGACTTCAGGATTACCTTCTATGGTATTCACCGCGCCACCAGCTATCGGTATGGAACAGCCAAAACTGGCGTGACAGAGTTTTGAGCCAGCAAATTTTACTTTCCAAGCTCCTCAGTTCCAACTGGATACTGCCCAGGTCACTCCAAATTCTTACCCGCAATACCCACCATTGGAATCTCCTGTGGAGCCAGAAAAGATCTTGAAAAATATTGAACGGGATGAGATAACCCGAAAGATGAAGAGCATTAAGCAAAGTTTGAAAAATATCCAGGTCCTAAGCGGCCAAAAGAGCGTGTCATACGATGATCTATGCATGTTTCCTCACGTGCATCTACTTGTGGGTTTCAAAACACCAAAGTTTGAGAAGTACGACGGGCATGGAGACCCGATCGCCCACTTAAAGAGATACTGTAACCAACTGAGAGGAGCAGGATGCAAAGAAGAGCTACTGATGGCTTATTTCGGGGAAAGCCTTACGGCTATCTCCTCAGAGTGGTACATTGATCAGGATATCTCCCATTGGCATGTATGGGATGATTTGGCTCGAGATTTTGTAAGGCAATTTCAGTACAATGTGGATATAGCCCCAGACAGAAATTCTCTGTCTAATCTCAAAAAGAAAGCTTCTGATTGCTTTTGGGAGTATGCAATTAAATGGCGGGAACAGGCATCCCGAGTAAAACCTCCCATGGAGGAAACTGAAATGATTAGTATCTTCCTGCAGGCCCAAGAGGCCGATTATTTCCAGAACATGATGTCCGCCATGGGCATGCCGTTCGCGGAGGCCATTAAAATTGGCGAGATGGTAGAAAATGGATTGAAGACAGGTTGTATCTTAAGTCAGTCTACTTTGAGAGTCACCTCCCAAGACATTCAAAGCGGCTCGGGAGGCATGGCAAACAAAAAAAAGAAAGAGGAGGGAGCCATGATGGCTTCAGGCCCTAGGAATTCTCGACGACCTCGAGAATATCCAGGACAATTTCCCAGAGCTTCACAACATTATTATCCTTATCAGGAAGCAGTTTATGCCATGTCTCCCCTCCCTTATGCAGTGATGAATGCTCAGCCGTAGCCCCGGCCACAGCAGTTCAATCAAAACAGAACTCCACCTACTAGAAATAACCATCCTCCCCCAGCTCCATATAATCCACACCCTCCTCAGAACAACTATCCATACAATACCTACCCTCGTGAACCACCAAGGAGACCTACTTTCACTCCTATAGGTGAGTCATACTCGAGCCTGTTTCCAAAATTGGTTCAGATGGGACTTCTGCAGCCCGTACCTCCAACTCGGCAAAATCCAGAATCGGCATCATACAGGCGAGGAACCAGTTGTGCCTATCACTCGGGAGAAGAGGGGCATGACACTGAAGACTGTTGGACTCTCAAGAGAGTAGTAGAAAATCTGATTGAACAAAAAAAAGTTGTGCTAAGGGACGAGGAGGTCCCCAATGTCACAAACAACCCATTGCCATCCCACAACAACGGGCCTGTCATTGGAATGATTTGTGAAGACAAAGAATTTGACCCGGTGTTGAAAGCCATCATTGCCATTGTGGATACAGAAAAGAAAGCAAAAACAATGGCAAAACCGAGCAAGGAAGAAAAGAAAACAAAGCCCCTCAACCAGGATAAAGAAAAGGCCAAAGAAGAAAAAACAAAGCCCCCCGGCCAGGATAAAGAAAAGTCCAAGGAAGAAAAGAAATAGAAGAAACCAGCTAAAGAAGTCGTCCTTTATGTCCTGAGAGCTTCGCGAAAAAGACAACTCACTTTGAGCCCTCCCAGAAGATTAGAGATGAAATCCAAGCCGCAAAGAATGTATGTGCCAAAAGGGACGTATGTTGTTAAAAGTCCAGCCATCCTGCCAAAGCTGAATGAACCTCTGATCATCAGCCGCCGGCTGCAAATCCCAATCGAAAATACAACTGCTGTCCCCTGGAATTACGATCAAACACTGGTAACATATAAAGGAAAAGAGGTCAGAGGGGAAGTCAATGAAGTAAAACACACTGAGAAATATCACTACCCAGAGGAGCTGAACAAAGCTAAGCATAAACGCTTCCCTCTCAAAAAACCAATCACTGCTGAAGAAGCCGAGGAGTTCTTCAAGAAAATGAAAATGCCTGAATATGCTACAATTGAAGAACTCGGGAAAACCCTTGATCAGGTCTCGCTTTTGTCTCTGTTGACGTGCTCAAATGAGCATAAACAAATACTCTTAAAGACGCTGAATGAAGCGTATGTACCAGCTGAGACCTCAGTCGAGCATTTAGAGAGAATGGTTAAGCGCTTCTTCGAAGTAAACAAAATTTCTTTGAGCCGGGACGATCTACCTCGCGAGGGAGCTGCTTACAACAAAGCCTTGCACTTAACAGTTAAAAATGAGGGATACTACGTGAAGAGGGTCATGCTCGACGGAGGATTCGGGGTAGATATTTTCCCTTTGTCAACACTACAAGAAATGGGAATCGTCATTGAGAGAATCAGGCCAAATAACGTCTGTGTCCGCGCCTTTGACGGTATCAAAAGGGACACCATTGGTGAAATTGACATAGTCATGACAATTGGCCCTGTGGATTTCACGGTGACCTTCCAAATCTTGGATATGGACACTTATAACTTTCTGCTGGGGAGACCTTGGATTCACGATGTTGGGGCAGTGCCATCTACTCTCCACCAAATGGTCAAATTTGTACATGAGAATCGGGAGATAGTGGTCCATAGAGAGGACGAACAATCAATATACATGGACCCCTCAATCCCCTGCCTCGAGGCCAGAGAGGGAAGCGAACATATTGTGTACCAAGCCTTTGAGATTGTTCCCGCTGATCAGCTCGAGGAAGGTGCTCCGTGCCCACAGCCTTGTTTATCTAACGCATCAATCATGGTCGCTACCGACATGACCAGACACGGGTTAAAACCCGGGAAGGGGATTGGGGTATCCCTACAGGGCATTACTGAACTCATCTCTCTGCCTATCAACAAACAATTCTTCGGCATAGGTTTCTAGGCTACAGAAGCTGATGTGAAATGGGCCAACGCACAAAAGAAAGATGGGTGGGACCTGCCTCAGCCAGTCCCACACATCACTAATTCCTTCATCAAACCACAATACATTGAAGAAGAAGAGGAGGCCTTTACGGCCGAAGAAATTGAGAAAATCTGCGGGGCCATGAGACAAATGTTATACGAGACTCACATGGTTCAGCCGGGAGAAGGCTCAAGCACCGCTGAGGTGCAATACATAGGACCGAATGCCAAGCTGCAGAATTGGAAAGCTATGTCACGACCCAAACTAGAGGATCATGACTGGTACCCGGGCCATACCTACCGAGCACCAATGTACATTCTATCTAATCCTCTTATTATCTTTAAGGGCCGACGAGATCAATATAAGTGGTAGATATGGATTATGAATGCCAAACAATGAAAGATAATGGAATGAACATGCATAACATGGGATAACAAGACTTCCAAGAAACTACATATACGTTAGGAGCTACCACGCTTCCATGAATGACTATACAACAAAATCATCTGACAAGGCATACCAAACTATACATAAGCTGACACCTGTCTATGAGCCTCTAAAGGAGCATAAGTAATGGAACATAGTCGGAACAGGGCCCCGACATACCCATAATATCTATAACAAAAATGCGTACCAAGACCACGGCAAGTCCGGAGAAGGGATTTCGCCTATAACCGCTAAACTGGAAAGCCTATTGTGGTGGGGGACTGCGTCTACCTTTCTATCAGGACCTGCAGCACGACATGCAGCGTCCACAAATAAAAAGGACGTCAGTACGAATACTGTACTGAGTATGTAAGGCTGGTCAATATAAATATGAACAATAATGTAAAGAGAGGTAGAGAAGATACAACATGTAACATCTGAGTGCTTCTAAGAGACAGTAACATGAAATGCATGATACATATATATACATAATCTTTTAAAACATCCGCCTCTGTGGGCATCATCATCATCATAGAACATTCGCCTCTGTGGGCATCATCATTATCATATCATACCCGGCCTCAAAGAGGACTCGGTAAACCCAACTGATCAGTGGTTGCACAATAGGTGCCATACCCGGCCGACTATAGCGCGGCTCGGTAGAGTAAAATAGATACATATATATAATGCATGCAGGACTCATTGTAATAATGTTCTGAACATTACGGAGTGACGTAAGGTCGATATTCTCCGTACACATCATTAGGGCTAACTCTTCATCGAGAATCTTATAAGAATCAGGAAGTACCAACAACATTGAGAATAAGAATAAGAGAAGCAACCTCAACATCAATTGTTCCATAAGAAGGGAAANTGAGTACCAGCAACATTGATAACATAAGAATAAGAGAAGCAACCTCAACATCAATTGTTCCATAAGAAGGGAGACAATGTAAGTATTGCTAGCTTCTAAGAGTAGAGTATCTTTGGAAGCTCGTTCATTGCATTATGTACAATCGGAGTCGTGCAAAAGAAGGAAAGGGATAGCCTCAGATACCTTGTATATACTGCCCCAATCTCAAGCTATGCAATTGTCACGACTCCTTAGTCTACAATAAGAGAAACGACACTATCGTTATC
>ML291567.1:34131-92048 GCA_005239495.1 Nicotiana undulata
TAGGCAAATTCTATGAGTGGAAGATGGTCATCCCAATTCCCCTTAAAATCCAGAACACATGCTCGTAGCATATCTTCAAGTGTTTGAATGGTACGTTCAGCCTGTCCTTCAGTATGTGGATGGAATGCAGTGTTGAGATTATCTTGTGTGCCTAAACCCTTCTGAAAAGACCTCCAAAAGTTAGCCGCAAATTGCGCTCCTCAGTCTGATATAATAGATATCTGTACACCACGAAGCCTAACAATCTCCTTGATATACAACTTTGCATAATCTTCAGCTGTGTAAGTTGTCTTAACTAGCATAAAATGGGAACATTTTGTAAGTCAATCAACTATCACCCATATGAAGTCAAACTTATAATAAGAGCGAGGCAATCCAGTAATGAAGTCCATATTAATCACCTCCCATTTCCAGGTCGGAATCTCTATATTCTGAAGCAATCCACTGGGTTTCTGATGTTCGATTTTTACTTGTTGACAATTAGGACATTGGGCTACAAATTCTGCAATAGACTTCTTCATGTTATCCCACCAATACTGCTCCTTAACATCATGATACATCTTTGTCGAGCCGGGATGGATGGAATATCGGGATTGATGAATCTCAATCATAATCTTCTCTCTCAACCCTGCCACATCAGGCACACATAACCGGCCCTGGTATCTCAGTGCCCCATCTGCTCCAATCTCAAAAGCTGTAATTTTACACTGTTGAATGCTCTCTCTCAATCGTACTAAGGTATCTTCATATTGTCGTTCTTTTAACTCGGCTACCAAAGATGATTCTGATGTATTCTGTACAATAACCCCTCATTCATCAGAGTCTAACAATCTAATTCTCATATTCGCTAGCTGATGAAGCTCATTAGTCAATCCCTGTCTACTTGACTCAATGTGTACTAAGATTCCCATTGACTTACGACTGAGAGCGTCTGCTACAACATTGGCTTTACTGGGATGGTACAATATCTCGACATCGTAATCTTTCAGTAATTCAAGCCACCTACGCTGCCTCAAATTCAACTCCTTCTGCTTGAAGATTATTGAAACTCTTGTTATCTGTGTAAATGTCAACATGGACGCCATATAAGTAGTGCCGAATTATCTTCAAAGCATATATTACTGCAGCTAATTCCAAATCATGGGTCGGGTAATTCTTTTCATGCTTCTTCAATTGTCTTGATGCATAAGCAATCACCTTCCCATGTTGCATCAATACGCACCCCAAACCTATACCTGAGGTGTCACAATATACCACATAACCTTATGTTCCTTCTGGGAGAATGAGCACTGGTGCAGATGTCAATCGATTCTTTAACTCCTTAAAACTTCGTTCACAAGCATTAGACCACTGGAACTTAGTAGCTTTCTGTGTTAACCTAGTCAATGGTGCTGATATAGAGGAAAACCCTTCTACAAATCGCCTATAATATCCTGCTAGCCCCAGGAAGCTGCGGACTTCTGATGGCGTTGTAGGTCTCGGCCAATTCTTTACTGCATCGATCTTTTGAGTGTTGACATTAATACCCTCATCAGATATAACATGGCCAAGGAATGCTACAGAGTTCAGCCAGAATTCACATTTGGAGAGCTTAGCATATAACTTACGATCCTGAAGCGTCTGTAATACTATCCGCAAGTGGCCCGCATGTTCTGCCTCCGAACGAGAATACACCAAAATGTCATCAATGAATACGATTACGAACACATCAAGATAGGGCCTGAATACAGTATTCATGAGATCCATAAAAGCTGCTGGGGCATTTGTTAGCCCAAACGACATCACCAAGAACTCAAAGTGCCCATATCTTGTCCGGAAGGCCGTCTTTGGAATATCCTTCTCCTTAACCCTCACCTGATGATACCCTGAACGTAAGTCAATCTTGGAGAAATACTTGGCACCCTGGAGTTGGTCAAACAGGTCGTCAATCCTTGGAAGTGGATACTTGTTCTTTATAGTAAACTTATTCAAATGTCGATAGTCGATACACATTCGTACCCGTCTTTCTTCCGCACTAACAGGAATGGCGCACCCCAAGGTGAAGTGCTAGGCCTAATGAAGCCCTTATCTAGCAAGTCCTTCAACTGCGCCTTCAACTCGCGCAACTCTATCGGGGCCATCATGTATGGAGGAATAGATATGGGTTGAGTGTCAGGCAATACATCAATGCTAAACTCAATCTCCTTTTAAGGAGGAAGGCCTGGAAGTTCATCTGGGAAAACATCCGGAAATTCGTTGACCACGGGGATTGATTGTAGAGTAGGCGGCTTCGTCTCCGCATCCCTTACGCGAACGAGATGATAAATGTACCCTTTTGAGATCATCTTCCTTGCCTTAAGATAGGAAATAAACCTACCTTTCGGCATAGCAATGTTCCCTTTCCATTCGATGACGGGTGCATTAGGAAATTGAAACCTAACCATCTTCGTACGAGAATCAACATTTGCATAGCATGAGGCCAACCAGTCCATTCCCATTATCACGTCGAAATCAACCATTTCTAATTCAAATAAATTCGCCGAGGTTTGACGACTACAAATCATCACTGTGCAACCTTTATATACCTTTCTAGCAATCACAGAATCTCCTAATGGAGTAGATACCACAAGTGGTTTACTTATCAATTCAGGTTCAACGCCAAACTTATTAGCCACAAAAGGTGTAACATATGATAATGTAGACCCCGGATCAATCAACACATATACATCGTAAGAAAACACAGACAATATACCTGTAACAACATCTTGAGACGAATCGAGATCATGTCGACCTACTAGAGCATAGGTTCGATTTTGAGCACCACTCGAACTCGGCACTGCACCTCTACCTCCACCACGACCTGTCGACTGCTGAAAACCCCGTGCTGGAGGTCAAACCGATGAGGAAGAACCAGACACTGATCCAGTTGGCTAAGCCATACCACCACCTTCTTTATTAGGACAATCCCGCTTCATATGGCCAGGTTGTCCGCAAGAATAACACGCATCAGAACCTCGATGACACAGTCCAAAGTGGGCCTTGCCACACTGATCACAACGGGGTGTTGGGAGTCTCGTCTGACTAGTATCCCTATGATATTGCGAGCCTGATGCCCGCGAACTCTGACCTGGACCAGAATAGGTAAATCGATCATACTGAGGCCTCTGAAACTGTGGAGGAGCACTAGCTATAGGCGGCACCAAACTCCTCAAAAACTGGGGCCTAATACTACCTCTAAAGTCATGAGAATATCCCATAAACCTCGCCCTCTTATGCTGGCCCCTATCATGATCCCTATCTGCCCTTTGCTGGCACTTACGATACTCTAGGGTCTGAGCATAAGCCTGAATACGGGAAATATCCATGCCCTCCACCAAGGAGGCTGTCGTGCACTCATTTATCAGATGTGGTCCCAACCCGTTCACGAACATATGCACCCTATCACTCATCTCGGCCACCATATGAGGAGCATACCTTGCTAAAGAATCAAACTGCATGCTATACTCTCGCACACTCATATTACCTTGTCTAAGGTTCAAGAACTTATCAGCTTTAGATCGTCGTATCTCAACGGGCAAATAGTGACGAAGAAAGGCCTCAGAAAATTCCTTCCACGCAGCTGGAGGGGCATTCAAACCCCTGGATCTCTCCCAACTATCATACCAGAAAACCGCTAAATCCCGTAACCGATAAGAAGCCAACTCTACTGCCTCTGTATCTGTAGCATGCATAACTCGTAGTGTACGATGAACCTGGTCAATAAAAGTTTGTGGGTCCTCCTTGGGGTCTGATCTGGTAAACACTGGAGGGTCTAGAATAATAAAATTGTGAACTCTCGTACTATCCGGTTTATCAACAACACCGGTATTCTGCCTCTGAGTCTGAGCAGCAACCAAGCTAGTCAACAACTGCACCGCACTCCGCATATCCTGCTCTGTAGGGCCAGACGGAGGAACTGGTGGTGTTGGGTTCCTCCTAATATCCTCTGGATGGGACAGACTAGATGAGGTATGAAACGGCATCTCATTTTGAGCCTCACTTTGGCCTGCTCTGGTTTGAGGTACCTGACTGGTACCCTCTCCCGCAGCTATATCAAGTCGTCTACTAATCGCTTGCTTCCTAGTTGAAGGCATCGCTGAAAGAAAACAAGGTTAATATTAGATACAACACTAAAGACTCAACTCTACGCACGATCTAGATTTAGGAAGAAGGTAACAACCCTAGATGTCACGTAGTCTCCTAATTATAAATGTGGCGCGCTACACATCCATAATCAAGAATCTACTACACACAGCTCATAGACAACCCCTAGGATAGACCTGCTCTGATACCAAGTTTTTTCACGACCCAAACTGGAGGATCATGACTGGTACCCGGACCATACCTGCCGAGCACCAACGTACATTCTATCTAATCCTCTTATTATCTTTAAGGGCCGACGAGATCAATATAAGTGGTAGATATGGATTATGAATGCCAAACAATGAAAGATAATGGAATGAACATGCATAACATGGGATAACAAGACTTCGAAGAAACTACATATACTTTAGGAGCTACCATGCTTCCATGAAAGACTATACAACAAAAATCATCTGACAAGGCATACCAAACTATACATAAGCCGACACTGGTCTATGAGCCTCTAAAGGAGCATAAGTAATGCAACATAGTCGGAACAGCGCCCCGACATACCCATAATATCTATAACAAAAATGCATACCAAGACCACGGCAAGTCCGGAGAAGGGATCTCGCCTATGACCGCTGAACTGGAAAGCCTATTATGGTGGGAGAGCTGTGTCTACCTGTCTATCAGGACCTGCAGCACGACATGCAGCGTCCACAAATAAAAGGACGTCAGTACGAATAAAGTACTGAGTATGTAAGGCTGGTCAATATAAATATGAACAATAATGTAAAGAGAGGTAGAGAAGATACAACCTGTAACATCTGAGTGCTTCTAAGAGACAGTAACATGAAATGCATGATACATATATATACATAATCTTTTAAAACATCCGCCTCAATCATCATCATCATCATCATAGAACATTCGCCTATGTGGGCATCATCATTATCATATCATACCCGGCCTCAAAGAGGACTCGGTAAACCCAACTGATCAGTGGTTGCACAATATGTGCCATACCCGGCCGACTATAGCGCATCTCGGTAGAGTAAAATAGTTACATATATATAATGCATGCAAGACTCATTGGAATCATGTTCTGAACATTACGGAGTGACATAAGGTTGATATTCTCCGTACACATCATTAGGGCTAAATATTCATCGAGAATCTTATAAGAATCCGGAGTACCAACAACATTGATAACATAAGAATAAGAGAAGCAACCTCAACATCAATTGTTACATAAGAAGGGAAACAATGTAAGTACTGTTAGCTTCTAAGAGTAGAGTATCTTTGGAAGCTCACTCATTGTATTATGTACAATCGGAGTCATGCAAAAGAAGGAAAGGGATAGCCTCACATACCTTGTATATACTGACCCAATCTCAAGCGATGCAGTTGTCACGACTCCTTAGTCTACAATAAGAGAAACGACAATATCGTTATCATTTAAGCGTCATAACTATTGTGTATCGACCATAACCTATTTTACGATGAAACAGATAGAACCTCCCCTATATATATGACTTCACACAAGTCAAAAAAATCACCAAACATCCCAAACAACACCAATAATAATCAAATTGAGCCTCCCAAAATAGTCCACACACAACCTAATAACTTCATACATAAGACGACCACCGTTGTCGTGTCAAACGACCCGGAAATGTTACGACGAATGACCAGCCCACAACCCTACATCTATATGGTATTTCTCCACACCCTTCCTCCTCAAAAACTTCACAATACATTAGTAAAACATGCAGCCTAACATCAACACAAAACAGTCCGCAAAACAGTCCTCTACAAGTGAATAACTCGAACTCACGGCTTCCGATCACCGTCCCGTGAGTTCTTACAAGTATAAAACGAATTACCATGAATTTACAGCACAAAAAATGGATGAAAGAGAGCAGTAAACGCATCTTACTTGTTGGATAACTCATCCCTTATCTTGGTTCTTCAAACTCTAGGGTTTACCCCCAATTTGAACTTGAAAGAGAGGGAAACTCAATTAGGGTTTGTGGATAATTTTTGGGAGGAAGTTTGCACGGGTTTAGGTTTGGTTATTTGTGAAATATAATAAGTGATATATAGCATGAGATAATCCTTTTAATGGGCTCTTTGGCTGACCCGAAATTGCCTCTTTTTGGGCTATCATTTAACCAAGTAGGTGACCCACCTACTTGTCATCTAGCAACTTGTGCAGTCTCGCGAAAAAGTCTATATTTCTCTACTCGGATGTCATATTGATAAACAGTTTAATGAGTTGGAAACTAGACTCATAGACATTTAATTTGGTGGGTATATCACCCTGTAATTCCAAGTATATTGGGATAAAAGCTTAATAACATTTTACATAAAGTTTAAGTAAAACTATGAACCTAAGTTGCGACAACTCTTGTCGACTTTTGTTTCATAACGTGTTTGACTTCAAGACTATGATACGGATATTATAAGATTCAAATACCTTAAAACACGACCTCTTGAGAGTATCAAGAACCCCTAGGTTTACCCAAAAATACGATTTACAACATTTTTGATTCGTTTAACTTCTAATACGTGTTAATCACTCTTATACACTCTTGTATCATTTAAGATCAATAGGATTAACTTCTTATCATCTCAAAGATCATCTCTTATCATGTTTATGTCGATTAACTTATGGCATGAGCCAACATACGTGAATATGGGTTGTAACAAGCTACTCTCTTCCCAATCAGACGGGAATCTTGGTAATTCGTGTTTTGCTGTCCTTTCTGCACTTCGAGTTATTTCAGGATGTAACTCGAGTGTTTTTAGTTTTATTGTCTTTAAATTCTAATGTAAAACCCATGTTATCTTCAAATTCAATGAATTGAAATCAAAATTTCACCGTCTATTATTCTTTGTGATTTGTTATTTTTCTTATTTTTCAGTCCTAATAATGCAGCCTTAAATAACATGACATGCTTGCGGACTTCATGCCCTGATCTTAACACGTTGTCTAATCTCGAAATAATGAATCCTGAACCAGAATATGATGAAGAAGAGGCTTTTAGGGAAATAAATAGAGAATTAGAACAATTTGAGAATAAGCCTAAGCCAAACCTAAACGAAACTGAGCCAGTTAACTTGGGTAATTCATAAGAGGTTCGAGAGACCATGATAAGTATTCGCACGGATGAGAAAATTAGGGACGCATTGATTCAACTTCTGTTCGAATTCAAAGATATGTTCGCTTGGCCCTATGATGATATGCGTGGATTAAGTGTGGATTTAGTGGTACACAAGTTGCCAACTCATCCCAATTGCCCACCCGTCCAGCAAAAGCAAAGAAAATTCAAAACGGATATTAGTGACAAAATTAAAGAAGTCACTAAACAATTAAAAGCCGGTGTAATTCGAGTAGTCAAATACACCACATGGCTAGCCAACGTAGTCCCAGTACCAAAAAAGGAAGGGAAACTCAGAGTATGTGTTGATTATAGGGATTTGAACAAAGTAAGCCCCAAAGACAACTTCCCACTACCAAACATCCATATCCTCATCGACAATTGTGCCAAACATGAGGTACAATCTTTTGTGTATTGTTATGCCGGTTATCACCAAGTCGTAATGGATGAGGAAGATGCAGAAAAGACAACCTTCACTATACCATGGGGAACCTATTGTTACAGGGTCATGCCGTTCGGTTTGAAAAACGCCGGGGCAACCTATATGAGAGCCATGACTGCCATTTTCCATGACATGATGCACCAAGAAATTAAGGTGTACGTTGATGATGTCATCATTAAATCCATAACACAGGAAGGCCATGTTCGAGACTTGAGGAAATTCTTTGAGCGGCTACGCAAATATGACTTGAAATTGAACCCTGCTAAATGTGTATTTGGTGTTCCTTCCGGGAAACTCTTGAGGTTTATAGTTAGCCGCAGGGGCATTGAGTTAGATCCGATGAAGATAAATTCCATCCGAGATCTTCCACCTCCAAAGACTAAGAAAGAGGTCATGAGCTTGTTAGGAAGGTTGAACTACATCAGTCGGGTTATTGCACAGCTTACAACCACCTGTGAGCCGATATTCAAGCTCTTAAAGAAAGATGCGGCAATTAAATGGACAGATGAATGTCAGGACGCCTTTGACAAAATCAAGGAATATTTGTCAAATCCGCCAGTGCTGGTCCCGCCTGAACCAGGAAGGCCTCTGTTCCTGCACCTAACAGTCTTGGAAAATTCTTTTGGTTGTGTTCTCGGGCAACATGATGTTACTGGGAAGAAAGAGCAAGCCATCTATTATCTGAGCAAGAAATTCACTGGTTACGAAGCCAAATACACTCTGTTGGAGAGAACTTGTTGCGCCCTAACTTGGGTCGCTCAAAAGCTCAGACATTATTTGTTGGCTTATACCACATATCTCATAACGAGGTTGGATCCTCTAAAATACATATTCCAAAAGCCAATGCCCATAGGAAGGTTAGCAAAGTGGCAAATCCTGCTCACGGAGTTTGACATCGTCTATGTCACCCGCACAACCATGAAAGCTCAAGCCTTAGCCGATCATTTGGCTGAGAACCCGGTTGATGACGAATACCAACCTTTAAGTACTTATTTCCTAGATGACGAAGTCAACTCAGTCGAAGTAATCTCAGAAGAAACTAATACCTGGAAAATGTTCTTCGACGGAGCAATCAATGCAAAAGGTGTTGGGATTGGGGAAATCTTGATTTCGCCCACGGGACAACACTATCCATCCACGGCCCGTCTCCGGTTCTTCTGTACAAACAATACTGCCAAATATGAAGCTTGTATAATGGGTATGAACATGGCCATTGACATAGATGTGGAAGAGTTATTGATCATGGGAGATTCTGATTTGATCATCAAGCAAGCTCGGCGAGAGTGGGAAACTCGAGATGTTAAGCTCCTTCCATACAAACAACATGTGGAAGATCTTAGCAAACGATTCAAAGCCGTCGAGTTCAGATATATCCCTCGATGCCATAATGAGTTAACCGATGCACTGGCTACTCTAGCTCCAATGCTGCCATATCCGGGCAATGTTCACATTGACCCGCTGGAAATTCAAATCAAAGAGACATTGCTATTGTAACACGGTTGAAATATAGCCCGATGTCCAACCATGGTATCATGATATCAAAAGATTCTTGAAAACAAAATAATACCCGGAGCAGGCCAATGGGGATCAAAAGAGAACCATTAGGAGGCTCGCCAACAGCTTCTTCTTAAGCGGAGAAGTATTGTACAAAAGGACTCCAGATCTGAATTTGTTAAGGTGCGTGGATGCCAAAGAAGCTGAAAAGATTATGAATGAAGTGCATTCAGGAGTATGCGTTCCCCAAATGAATGGGTACGTCCTCGCAAAGAAAATTCTGCGAGTAGGATATTACTGGATGACCATGGAAAGGATTGTTTCAGTTTTGTCCAGAAAAGCCATCACTATCAAATAAATGGTGACCTGATTTATGCACCACCCTCGGAACTACATCACATGTCAACACCTTGGATGTTCGTTTCTTGGGAAATGGATGTCATCGGGCCGATCGAGCCAAAAGCCTCAAATGGGCATAGATTTATTTTGGTTGCCATCGACTATTTCACAAAATGGGTCGAAGTAGTCACTTTCAAATCACTCACTAAGAAAGCAGTGGTGGACTTCGTGCATTCAAACATTATCTGTCGTTTCGGTATTCCAAAAATTATCATCACCGATAACGCTGCAAACCTGAACAGCCACTTGATGAGGGAGGTATGTGGGCAGTTTCAAATCACACACCGTAATTCCACCCCTTATCGGCCCAAAGCCAATGGTGTCGTTGAAGCAGCCAATAAGAATATCAAGAAAATCCTCAGAAAAATGATCCAAAGTTCCAGACAGTGGCATGAGAAGTTGCCTTTTGCATTATTGGGATATCGCACGACCGTGTGCACATCAATTGGGGCTATGCCTTATCTATTGGTTTATCGCACTGAAGTCGTGATCCCTGCGGAAGTCAAAATTCCCTCCCTTCGGCATTGTCGAAGCTGAAATTGAGGATGATGAATGGGTCAAAACCCGATTAGAACAGTTAACTCTGATTAATGAGAAAAGAATGGTTGCAGTTTGCCACGGGCAGTTGTACCAACAAAGAATGGCACGCGCCTATAACAAGAAGGTACGGCCCAGGAACTTCAAAGTGGGGAAACTTGTCCTAAGACGTATCCTCCCGCACCACGAAGAAGCGAAAGGAAAATTCTCCCGAACTGGAAAGGTCCATACATCATAAGGAAATTGCTACCAAAAGGAGCATTGTACTTGGGGGACATCGAAGGAAATGACCCCGAAACGGTTGTCAATGCAGATGCAGTCAAAAGGTATTATGTTTGACCTTTTCGTGATGATACTCATGATTGAAATGACGAAGGATTTCATTCATGCTACCCCAAACACTACCAGTTTTTGCAAACCCTTTGAGCCGGTTACTCTTCCTTGATTACCCTCTTTGGAACTTGAAGTGTTGATTAAAAATAAATCAAAACAAAAGCAAAATGTTTCCCTAAACTACGTTTGACTTGATTCCGAAAGGATACGTAGGCAGCCTCTCCCTGGGGTTCAGTCACACCAAAATAAAAATCCACATTCCCCCAAGAGTTTAAGCTGGGGAAAGTGTTAGAATTCGGCAATGATTCGCCTGAAAAGTTCCACAGTTGTAATTCGATACAAATCCCTTTTACCCCAAATCATGTTCAAGTCCTTCCGATTGATCGATAAAGAAAGGCCAGAATTGGAGGATACAGTTATTTGGATCCGATACAAGCAATGCGAGAAACTAAAATGAGAGAGTCTTATCGGTGAAAACCCACATGGTCACCATAAGGCGATGGTAGGAAAAGAAATTAAAATGAGAGAGTCTTATCGATGAAAACCCAAACGGGCACCATAAGGCGACAGAGAGTAGAGAAACTAAAAATGAGAGAGTCTTGTTAGTGAAAACTCGCAAAGAGCACTACCCAGCGATGGCGAGAAGAGAAATGAGAGAGGTTAGTCGGTGAAAACCCGAAAAGGGCGCTACTAATCGAAAAGAGGATGATTGGTCACTGATATCGACATGGTCTGGGGCAAGGTTTCTCAACCTCAAGGTAAAAAGTCATGACGAATTTCTGAGAGTCAGATGGTTTATATAGATCAGGCATCCGGTCCAAGACGCATGCCATGTTCATTGAAGGCCGCGTACACTCCAGATAAGTCCTTCTTCTCTTTTCCCCCGAAAGGGATATTTCTTGTCAAAATTCATTGTCTCTGTTTCTTTGTTATTTTTCTTTCAATCCCTTTCAGTCTAACTCTGTTTCTAAAGCAAGGCAAAGAAAGGATGGCAAAGTTGATTTACAGGGTCCTCGTTCGACACGGGCCAACATGCAAAGGGCAACGAGCCTCATCAAGGGCATCGAGTCAATCCTGACTGGCCGCAACGGCCGATGCTTTAAACGCAAAACTCTTGAAAGGAGAAAACCAAACCGAAATGCCTATGAAGGCAATTGAAGTGAAAGGTTAAGTCCCACGTGGCTAACCCTCTCGGCAAAGTTTGAAAAGCCGAAGTGCTCCAAATGCTTAAAGTTAAAATTCGAGGAAAAATCAGAAATGAAAGGCCGATGAAGGCAAAGTAAAGTTGGAAAAGGTTAAGTCCCACGCGACTAACCGTTGCAGCAGAATTTGAGGGGCCAAAACTTCCCCGATACTCTGGAAATCCAAAATAAAAGCGAGTGAAAGGCCTACAAAGGCAAAATAAAGTCAAATGTTGGGTCCCACGTGACTGATCGCCATGGTAAAATCTGGAAAGCCAGGATCCCCGGGATTGGAGATGAAACCCAATCCCCAACAAGCAATCAAGTGGTCGAGATCTTCTTCACAAGAACTGAGATCAAGTTGTTGAAAATCAAGGCCGCAAAACCAACCACCATTTCAAACTAACAAATTGTTCTTTGATTGAAGGAAACCGGTGTAACTCAAAGCAACCTTGCAAAGGCAAGTATAACCAAAAGAAAAGGCGCAAGATCTAGAAGCGGCTCTGCAGCAATAACTCCAAAAGGGAAGTTTCTCCAAAATCGTCTCCCGCATTCACTCAAAATGAAAAGAAAACGAAGAAAAAATAAAATTGAAATCATCCCAAATCTGAAGTGGTATAGGGTCTCCAATACCTAGTTGATTTCTTTTCCAACATAGGGTATACACTCCCTAGTTGATGCCGACATAGGGTATACAACCCCTAGTTGATGACTTCTTTTCCAACATAGGGTATACAACCCCTAGTTGATGATTGTTTTTCCAGCATAGGGTATACAACCCCTAGCTGATGATATATTTTCCAACGTAGGGTATACACTCCCTAGTTGATGCCTACATATGGTATACAACCCCTAGTTGATGACTTCTTTTCCAACATAGGGTATACAACCCCTAGTTGATGATTTCTTTTCCAGCATAGGGTATACAACCCCTAGCTGATGATTTCTTTTCCAACGTATGGTATACACTCCCTAGTTTATGCCGACATAGGGTATACAACCCCTAGTTGATGACTTCTTTTCCAACATAGGGTATACAACCCCTAGTTGATGATTTCTTTTCCAGCATAGGGTATACAACCCCTAGTTGATGATTTCTTTTCCAACATAAGGTATACAATCCCTAGTTGATGATCTTTTCCAACGTAGGGTATACACTCCTTAGTTAATGCCAACATAAGGTATACACTCCTTAGTTGATGATTTTTCCGACATAGGGTATACAATCCCTAGTTGATTTTATTTGGCACCATAGGGTCTCCAACCCCTAGTTGATCTTGCTTTGAGATATAGGGTATCCACTCCCTAGTCTACAATAACTCCGGGTGCACTGCTCCCGGATTTTCATCGCTTCCAATAATAAAGTAGTGAAGATTTTTGTCACGACCCCAAATCCTAACAGGCCGTGATGGCGCCTATTGTAGAACTAGGCTAGTCAACCATCACTTTACTACGCATTTGTTCAATTATCATAGTTCACAATTTAATAATAAACATGAAACCATAGCATCAATTAATATAATTAATATTAACGTCCCAATAATTGTCTAACCAACCTCCCAAGAATTGGAGTCAATAGTCATGAGCATCTAAGAATAAATAAATCTAACTCTGCTAAAACTATAATATATGTCTCTGAATCAACTACTAAAGCTAAATAGGAAAGGGAAGTGGAGAAGCTGTGGACGCTGGAC
Organism: Nicotiana undulata; assembly: GCA_005239495.1. Taxonomy (NCBI): domain Eukaryota; kingdom Viridiplantae; phylum Streptophyta; class Magnoliopsida; order Solanales; family Solanaceae; genus Nicotiana; species Nicotiana undulata. The sequence goes on from ML291567.1 coordinate 47,480, forward strand.
AGCTACCTCGAAATCCCGTGAAATCCGCTAACGAACAAGGCAGCTACTGCTCCAAATCGATACTTGAATCTGCGCACAGAGGCACAGGGAGTCTTTATGAGTACGCCAACTCAGTAGTAATGAAAATAAATCACAGTCTGAGTAATATAAACACACAGAACAGGTACACAATTCCACAAACCAGTAAAACACCAAGTCACCATGTAGTATTCATCAAATAATAAGTTCGAAATAAGTTTCCAGAAATCCCTTGAAAACAAGTGCAATATCAAATATCTCAATAAAATTCTCAGTAAAACCAGTTTGAAAACGAAGTAAATCATAGTTTGAAAACTCAGTAAAAATCTTCATAAACTGCCCCTCGGGCCATAATCATTTCTCGTAACAATTTCTTTAAGTATCAGCCCATCAGGCAACCTCACAATCACTCTGCCCATCAGGCAACCTCACAATCACTCTACCCATCAGGCATCACTCAATCGGTACCGGCGCTCACTAGGGGTGTGTTACGGACTCCGGAGGGGCTCCTACAGCCCAAGCGCTATAATAAGACACAACATGGCATAAATCATACACAATATAGGTCCACATCCTCACTCATATCATATCATCCTCACAATATAGGCCAGCAGCCTCACTCAGTCAAACACTCTCAATTTGCCCTTCAGGCCATAATATACCGAGTCCTCGACCCAAAAACAGTGTTTCATTTTCAAGAAGTAGTATCAAAATACTCTGAGTCTCAAAACAATTTCACAGAAAAGACTGAGTGGAAAATCATAATGTATCAATGAGGAAAATATAGTAAACACAACCCTCAAATGGTAAACAAGTCGGCACTAGGCCCCAAACATGGCTTACAGCCCAAAACATATCATAATATATAAATACTATTTAAGCAAAGGCTTAAAAATCGGTTTCGCAACTCAATAGTCGCCTAAATAGGAAACATGTTCCAAAGTTTCCACCTTTTTATTTCAAAACCCGTGAAAGGGTGCATAGTCCGGGGTTTCATACCCTCAGGACAGGATTTAAAGACATTACTTACCTCAAAACTAGCCCGAAAACTATTCCGCAATGCGCTTGCCTCTCGAATCAACCTCCGAAGGCTCCAAATCTACCAAGTTCAGATTTTTATCATCAATATGGGCTTAAGGAACAATTTCCAATCGAAAGATATCACATTTAACTCAAAAATCCGAAACTGGTCAAAACCCGACCCCCGGGCCCGCGTCCCGAAACTCACAATTTTTTATACAAAGTTGTTCTTCATCAACTCGCGAGTCCGTACATATAAAGAACATCAAATTCGACCCCTAAAGGTCCCTCTTCAAAAATCGCCCCCAAAGCTCTTTGTCCGTACAAAAATGGTGAAAAGAAGGTTTAAGTCGCGGAGGGTTTAATTTATGTCTGCCCAGGTTACCAAAAGAAGAAGTTTTGATCCAGAATAATAAAAGCAAAAAGAGAAAAGAGAAAAGAGAAGGTTGAATCCAAAGTACAGAAGCGGGGAAGACATGGACTGTTCAGGACGAGATTGAAGCCATCTGTTCGGTATATCCTGCCTTGATCCGAGGAACGATAAGACGAAACCAGCAACTGCGGCTAACAAGCATCAAGATCCAGGTCAGAGTCAACAAAAGGCCAAGACATCAAAACCAAATCTTAGATAGGAATCTTGTAACTAGCAGTTGATAGGTTTTAGTTAGTCTTTCGTTTTATTACTTTGGTGTAATAAGGAGATCAGCAGCAGTAACAGCAGAAACCGCAGTGAACAGTTACTCGGTAGTCCCAGCTACCAAAACTTCTAGAACTACACTGACCTGATTCCTTTATAGCCAAGGATATGTAGGCAACCTTTGAAGCAGGGTTCGGTCAAACTTTTCAAAAACGCTTCACAATGGAGCATATGAATGGGTAAAGTCGTTCATGACTGCTCACTTTGTCTTTGCCCGAAAATTCTTCGTGTTTCTGAGAAAAGAGAGGCACATGTGAGCACGTGATTTTTTACCTACCATATAATCCTACAAAAAAACTCAATAATTAATTGGTTTTATGAATTTTTGTTGAATTTTAGTGTTATTTGTGAATTTATTTTACATTGTGTAGCCATAATTCGTCCTTTAAATCTATAAATAATTTAAAACGGCATGACTAGACGCATAACCTTAGTATTCATTTAAATAAATATAATTCTTTGATATAAAGTAGATTAATGTTAATTTCCTGATTTAATTTTTTCTTTTTAACAAAAATTGTGAAACTTGTCCTTTAATTGATTAGGAGTAAATTAAGTGATATGACTCTTAATTAATTAATTAATTGAACAAGGACTAGGATTAGAACTGATTATTACATTTAGTTTTAATTTTAGGATAATTTAATTAATTAAGGTGGGTTTCGATTAAAAATGAATTAAAATGGACCTGGGCTAGAATTGCCCAGGCCCAATCTGCCTCACCAATGCCCAGCCCAATCCCTTTACCCAGTCCAGTCCCCCCAGCCCCCAAAACGACCCCGTTTTATTTAGTGAACCTATCCCAGTCGTTGATCTATTTTGATCCAACGGCTGGGAACTAGTTAAGCATTGACTATATAACTGTTCCGAACCCCCCCCCCCCCCCCCTCCCTTCCCCTCCGTCTCTATCCTCTCTCTCTCACCCCGCCGGCCTCCGCCATTCCCCACCATAGCTCCACCACTCCTCCACCGTACTCCACCGGCCGAAAATCGCCTCCGGCGGCGGAGCACCACCAATCAACCCAATTTTTTACCAGCTGATCCTCGTCCTCCCCTAAACCCCGTCCTGTTATTAGAGTCTTCAGAAAACCACTCAAACTCCTTCAATTTCAGATCTGAAAAACAGAACCCTAGTCTCCCCCTACCTGTCGATTTGAAGACCTCCAAATAGCTCTCACTTACATGAGTCAGTATCTCTTATTAAGGGCTATTGATTCATGTGGGTTTGAGCTATTTTAATTTTACATGGTCTTGTCTTTTTTTTAGCATTTAACATGAATCAGCACATTAGGTCAATTTAGATTAATTGTGATTTCATTGCCTAGTTTAGGATTTATCGGCCTTTTCTGGATTTTACTTAATTCTGGAATAATGATCTTTGCATGTTTGTTCCCGGTTCAGTCTCTTTAGTTACGATTATATTTCTTGAACTTAATTGGTTTCATGCACCACTCACTTATGTTCCTTAGATACTTATTATGATTAATCATCAATCATCTTATAATTATTGGATTCCTTTCCTTAATCTATTCCTGATTTTTAAATTCCATGACTGATTTTGAATTGTGTTCAAACATGAGTTATTAATCTATGTTTGGTATGTATGTTGTCAACTTGTTTCATATTCTAGTATAGATCAGCCTAGCGTTAGTCATTTACTTAGATCAATTGATTAAGTATATAATTTATTAGGGATCGATTTGGTTAGAACTAGTCACATTTAGATTTAGCTTGAAATAAACAAATCTCAGTTGACCTATGTCACGACCCGAAATCCCACCTTCGGGCCATGACTGCGTCTAACGTTGAACCCGCTAGACAAGCCAACGTTTGAACTAAATAAAAACTCATTAACAACTAAAACGAACAAGATAACTAAGGCATCGATGGTCAACAATATGAAGGTTAAGAAATTACCAAAAATAATATAACAACTTCGAAATAAAACCCATACACAAATCCCAGAACTGGTGTCACATACTCACGAACCGTCTAAGAGATTACTAAAAACAAAGGTCTGAAAATAAGTACATATGACTGTCTTTGAACTATAAGATAAGACAGAGCTGAAAGTGAAGGGTGGAAGGTGACGCCAAGGCCCACGAACGTCTGCGGGTCTACCTCGATGTCTCCTGTATGAACTGATGGAATACTCCGACCGTCAGTGACCACTGGGTACGGCTGCGTAGTCTGCACAACATAAAGAAGTGCAGGTGTAGCATCAGTACAACCGACCCCGTGTACTGAGTAAGTGCCGAGCCTAACCTCGGCGAAGTAGTGACGAGGCTAGGACCGACGACAATATATGTACCTGTGTAATTCTATATAATAACAGTAGAATATCGACGGAAATAAGCAAGTAAGACAGATACGGGGAGAACATGCTGGGGGCGGGGGGGTAAAAGGGGAAACAACATGCTAACACGGTAGAACAGGGTAATAACTGAAATGTAAAGGTAAAAGCAGGAATTTAACTTCTCAAAACAGATAATGAACAGCAAAAGGCACGGCATGTCCCCTCATGCATAACCTCACAATCACTCGGCACGGAATCTCCCCTCGTGCGTAAATAGTAACACTCGGCACGGAATATCCCCTCATGCAATACATAATCAACGATCAACACGGCATGTCCCCTTGTGTGATAAATAATAACAATCAGCATGGCATGTCCCCTCGTGCGATAAATAATAAACGATCAACACGGCATGTCCTTTCGTGTGATAAATAAAAAACAATCAGCACGACATGTCCCCTCGTGCGATAAATAATAAACTATCAACACGGCATGTCCCCTCGTGCGATAAATAACAAACAATCAGCACGGCATGTCCCCTCGTGCAATAAATAATAAACGATCAACACGGCATGTCCCCTCGTGTGGTAAATAACAAACAATCAGCACGGCATGTCCCCTCGTGCGATAAATAACAAATAATCAGCACGGCATGTCCCCTCGTGCGATAAATAATAAAAAGGCAACAATATAACGTAAAAATCAACAATAAGAAGTCTCAAGTGCAAGGAAATACTCAATAAAATTCTATCATCCCGGCAAGGAGAAATCATCAATTAATAACTCAACAAATGCCCGGCAAGGGTCTCCGCTATAACCTCACATCAAAAATACAGTTTCAACAGTAAAAGCCTCAACTGAAACAAATGACGCAATAGCTCCCCACGTCATGAAACCACATCAAGGTATCACTTCTAAATCACCAATTACTCATAGTACAGAGAATATTAAGAACACGGTACGATTCATCACAATTGACTCATGGGCATGCTTGACCGCAACCTATAGGCACTCGTCACCCCGCCTATACGTTGGACATGAATAACACATAGCAAATAAGACTCTATACCTATTCCCTCAAGCTAAGGTTAGGCAAAACACTTACCTCGGCTCCAAAAATGAAAGTTAAGCCTCAATCACAGACTTTCCTTTAGAATACGACTCCGGAACGGTATTATCTAGACATAATCAACCCAAGTATATCAATAATGGCTCAATAAATCAAACCCATAGCCTAATTATTTATTTCAAAGCATTCTTCCTAAGATTCCAAAATTTAACCCCAGGCCCGCTTGGTCCAAACACGAGGCTCAAACCAAAACACGATCACCCATAACCCCACGAGTTAGAATATATAATTTGTTTTAATATTCGACCCCAAATTGAGGTTGAATCACCCAAAATTCTCAAAAACCCAACTCTACCTAAAATCCCTAATTCCTACTTTGATTCCATGTTTTTAGCCCTAGATTCTAGTGATTGATGGAGGAAAATGGTAGAGATTAGAGTTAGGATCACTTACCCAAGTGGCTATGGAAGAAAACTCGCTTGAGGATCGCTTATGGGGTCTTGGAGAGGAAGAAGATGGTGAAATATGAAAATTCCCGTGTAAGTATTCTGTTTTTGAGTAAAGAAATAACTGGGCGAAAATTGTTCTCTGCTATCGCGGAAAAAGGGTTGCGATCGCAGAGCTATACGATTTCCTACTATGCGACCGCAAAAGGCAAGATGCGATCGCAGAAGAGCCAGTCCACAGACCTCTGCGATCGCGGAGGGAAAGGTGCGACCGCAGAGAGATACTACCCAGCGCCCACCTGACTCCACTGACACACTATGCGATCGCGGAGGACAAGATGCGATCGCATAGTGCAACCCAGCTACCCCTTCACCTAAGCCTATGCGATCGCGGAACAAAGGTTGCGATCGCAGAGAAGAAAGCACCAGAAACCAGTTCAAAACACCAGATGTTTCATGGCTTTTACACCCCGTTAGCTACCCGAAACTCACCCGAGCCCTCGGGGCTCAAAACCAATTACACACACAACCTCATAAACATCCTACGGACTTATTCAAATACTTAAACCACCAAAATACATCAAAACAATGAATTAAACTCCAAAATCCATAGAATTTTCTCAAACTTCATAAACTTCTAAATTTTCCATTTTTTATCCGAAACACGTCATTTCAAGTCCATTTCACACCAAAATTCACAGATAAGACAAATAACATATAATAAACGTGTTCCGGGCTCCGGAACCTTAATACGGGCCTGGTAACATGGCTTTCACTTAATAATTCATTTTCAAATTCCTTTATTATTTCCAGAAAACAATTTCCTTTAAAAATTCATTTCTCGGGCTTGGGACCTCGGAATTCGATTCCGGGCATACGCCTAAGTCCCATATTTTCCTACAGACCCTCCGGGACCGTCACATCACAGGTCCGGGTCCGTTTATCAAAAATGTTGACCAAAGTCAACTTTATTCATTTAATTATCATAAATTCTATTTTTCATCCAATTTCAATATAAAGACTTCCCGGCTACACGCCCGGGATGCGCACGCATATCAAGATGAGATTAACGGAGGCTTTCGGGGCCTCGGAACACAGATTTAGTTAGGATTACTTAGGATGACCTTTTGGGTCATCACAACCTAAGTTCAAAAGACTAAACTAATTGACTTAAATTGATTAAGATCAAATAATGGAATTAACCTAAACCTCGGTAACTAGTGAGTATGGTTGGAAACCAGCTCTAGGAACTTAATCAATTAACTAACTAACCTAACCCTAGTTAAGAGTACCTACTAGTCTTAATTAACTAAAGAGCCTAACTAGGGTTAATTAACTAGAGTTAATAATAACCCAAGCAAGTTTAACCCTGGTTATTTAATGGTAATTTCAGGGACTTCAAGGGTATATTAGGAATCCTAGGTGAAGGAATCTTGGGTGTAACAACCCAATAACCTTCTAGACTTATAAAAATCAGACTTTTAAGGGGTATTAGGGTCACTTTAAGGGTTGGAAGCTTCTGGAATAGGGGCAGTTGTCCCAAAGGATAAGGGTGACAGCTGCCCTATGTACTATTTCAGCTCATTGGATGAGGAATATGCCAAAGCATATCCCATCCCCAAGCCTCCTATAAATAGACCATTCATTTAGACTATTAGGAACCTTCTCTTTTACAGACTAAAAAAGCTCTCTTTACACACTGAAATTTCTACTCTCCTCCCCTGCCTTCATACTTTTTTGCATCCATTTTAGCTGCTGAAAACATTTGAAAACAAAACAAAAAATCAGAGTAGTTTTCCTCCTTCACAAATGAAAATCTCCAAATAATCTTAGTGAAAGCATTTGATTAAACTTCTAGTGTTTGATTCTCAGTTCTTGGGTTCATCATTGGTATTCTGATTTCTGTTATAAAAATCTCAAATATTCCTATTCAAGTTCCTGGAGCTCTTTGGTATTATGGGGTCTTGATTCTGGTTCGTTAGTTGTTGTTGAAGTTGCTGCTCACTACTGCTGATTATTCCTCTTTCTTTGATGAATCTGATCTTCTCCCTGGACCTTTATTTGGTCCAGATATCTTTATCATTTTCTTTTTAATGGTATGTAATTGTTTAACTTCATTGAAATGCTCACATATGAACTTCATTCTTCTTCTCTGGTTATTTGAATCTTTTTCTTCTATCTGTGTTTTTTCTGCTCCCTTGATCTTGGTATAAAATCTGAAATGAGATTGATTCGTATGTTGATAAATGAATCTGGATAAGTACACACAAATACCTGAATCTGTTTTGTATATAATTCAAGTTTATTGGCTTCAAAACAGCATGGATTTTGTGTAATGAAATGTTAAGTTTATGTTTGCTTTAGTCTATTATTAAGATAATTCGCACTAGAGTGGATGAATTTGACCTTTTCATGGTCACATTCACCCCATAGTAGTGCATAAACAATGGATTAGTTGCTGAAAATTACCCCTTTAAGGGCAGAAAATAGGGAATCGAAAAGGGCCTTAGAGTAAGGAATCTGGACTCCTTAAATATCTAGATTCATTCTCTAAAAATTCCAAGAGTAGTCAAAGTATTCAAATGAATACTTGCTGAAGTATGGGTATGGCTGTCAAGAGTCAAATAAGATGGCATCCCTGGAATTGAATCTGACCCCTCTTATGGTCAGATTCATTCCAAGAAAAATGCACAAAGGATGTTGCTTTTAGATACTGTTTAGTATAGCATTACTAAAGTCAAGTTTGACCCCTTTCATGGTCAAATCTGCCTTAGTAGATGCATAACACACCTAACTTTTGGGGTGTTTACAACTTGCAAAAGGAGGCTCAGATGTATAGCCATAAAGAAATTCAAGTCAAGCAACTAGTTAGAGATCACCATTTTCAGTTTACTCTTTTGTAGGAAAATATATCCTTATGGAAGTTTGAAATGTTGTAATTTATATATAGTTATACTTTAGCACCAATGTATTTAAACTGGACTGTATATTCAATTTTAGTTTCGTTCATGCTGATTTTAAAAAAAGTGACATTCTCCTGAAATTTTGAATTCATGCTTCTCTTTCTTTGTTCTGAAAGTAGTACGATGATATTAGATATTTAATAAAAGGGAGCGGGTATGAGATCTATATAAACATTTACTAGATTTTGTAAACGATTATTTCATATTCGGTTGAGTTCAATATAAGTGGAATTAGTAGATTATTTTCAGTTCATCTTGCATCCCGTAAATTTTCTGAAATCGATGTATCAATACTTTAAATATGTATGAACTTTGATATTTTAAAAACATGTGATTAGGCTATCTAAAATTGGCACGAACTGTTGATTCATAACTAGTAAAACTGTTTGTGGTATGCTCTTCTTTAGAAATTGCAAGTTCCATAAAATAGAGTAATTTTAGCTTACCAGTTTGAAGCAGAATTAGTAGATAACATACTTATATGTCTTTATTTTATAGGTTTACATATCTACACGAATGAGGTGCATTTTGATTAACATATTTTCCACCATTTACCAAAACTAGAAAGCAAAACCTTTGAGATCTGATTAAGAATGGAATTTCCTAAGTAGTAGTCCTCTTACAAACAGAGCCAATCTAAGATGGCCTAACGTGATAAAAATTGGGCTAAACTAGGTCGTAGCTCGAACTCGTGACTTGATTTAGAATCCGGACATAGTGAGTCTCGAAATCCTTTTCGATAGTGAATGCCTTAAACTCAGAAAACAAATCAATCTTCAAAATATACGTTTTACGTGACTTTGCATGAGACTCAACTAAAAATATACCTTTTCTCAAATTGTGTATACGTTTACGTAACGCAAATAAAGACTAAAATGAACGCTCGTAGAGACACTTTTAGGAACAAATTTCTCAAAATTATCAAAATTGCGTACACGCTCGCGTGACGTGATTTTGGTTTCTTTTTTTACAACAAAATAAAAATACGCGCTTGCGCAACTTTATTTATCTTAGTAAATGAGTTCGGTGTCGAGAATTGTGTACACGTCCGCGTGACATGATTTTAGACACATTTTAAACTCTACGGGTTTACGCGTACGTGACCCGTCTCAACTCTTTGAATACAAAAGAATAATAAAAGCGGTCAAATATAAAAATGCACATAGGTATAAAAGTAGTAATTAAACAATTTAGGCCAAGTTTAATCATTAAGTGTCCGTGCTAGAACTACGGAACTCGGAAGTGCCTAACACCTTCTCCCGGGTTAACAGAATTCCTTACCCGGATTTCTGTTCGCAGACAATTTAAACATAGTAAATATTCCTCAATTTGGGATTTTTAATACATAAATATTGTCCAGGAACACCGTAAAAAATCCGGGTGGAGAATCTGAATAAAATAAATACAAAAAATCAAATAATGTCACTTAAAGTGAAAAAATTCCCTTATTACCCTTACCGATGAAAAAAGAGGTGTGACAGCTGGAATTCCTCTTTATATAGTGGACGAATCCTAATAATAGTATACTTCTAATTACAGAAGGAAATTGTATAAACAGTTGATTAACCGCTACTGATTTGATCCGTTCCGAGATGCACGCCACGATCCTCGACCAATCACGGATATCTCGCTCTTTCCGTTACTAAGTTATCCTGATATTACTCGAAGCATATCTCTTCTGGCTTCTATTGATACCCATCTCGATCTAGGAAGAGACTTTGATCTCGGACTCAATGTCTCAGCACTTCGATGCAACATCCCAGTCTCGATCAGATAGTGAAATCGGGTATCCCCGATTTCTACCTTATACAGATAGTCCCCTCGTTTTTTGGATATAATGATAATAAACGAATTGAGCCTTCGATTGTTCTATGACCTCGATAGACAATGATATCATCCTCGTGACATTAGTAATGGAAGTGACCGAAACGTCCCTTCGGCACAGTTCCCCAAACAATTAATGTGCGTCAGTGGGAAGTCGGCCAGTAGCGTCGTCGAACCGTCACCGTAAATCTATAAATATGGCTTTTTTGTTGAACCAGACTTTTACTTTCATCTCCATCAGTTCTTTTAAATTTTTAACTCTCTCAATCTTTTCTCTTTCATTACTCCTTAGGTCATCTCCGCTAGTTTTGAACCACCATAATTTACTACTTTCCTCTTTATTCAACTCATATAAACATCCAAAACCGTTCCACAAAAGGAAAAAAGCTTCCTCTTCTTATTCACGTCCGGCCAACGATAAAACACTAGCGAAAACGCTCCCCGGGGAGTATGTTCCCGACCCGTATGTTCTTAAATGTGACGTCAAGACCGAGAATCTTCCATCGGTCCCTAGTCGATGTGATCACGTATCGAGGTATATCTTCTTGATAACGGTGGTATATCTCGGGGATATAAAAAAGGGATTGCAATTGGGGGGATAAGGTTATAGAGTTCTCTTCTCCGAAAGAAAGCATTACTACCCACGTGAAGATCTAAGTGTTTACACTTACCCTTTCATGTTGGGCCCCCTCAATCCGGTCATCATTGACTTCTGCCGTAAATAACAGGTGACTCTAGGACAAATACACCCTTCTTTTTTGCGCATCGTGATCATGCTCCGCTTCTTCACCAGCAAAGCTGAGGAGCTGATGTTCACCCTCGGCCACCTCATCAGGTTATCAAACTGCAACGCCGAGCGACCAAGGAATTGTTCTCGAGTATCGACAAGGACAAGAACCATGGGTGGATGAGTCAGTTCATTTGGGTGAGGACTTGTGACCTTATCCCGAAGGAGAAAATGCCATTTCCCGGAAACTCGAAGCATAAGTAGCACTCTACTTGTCAATTTCCATGTTTTTATTTTCCGCTTCATTTAACATCTTCCTTTGTCGTGCAGCAGTTGCTTGGATGCTTCGAGCAGTCCCTGAACTCGAGGACTGGGTTCCAAAACTGGCTTTGACCTCTTCCTATGCTGAGCGTTGTTGGTGCGACTTGGCGAAGGGACGATGGGAAGCAAAGAACCATGATGAGTTTCTGTTTTCTTATTTCTGAGGTGTTGGTTACGCTTCTTTTACTTACTTTTTTCTTGTGCGGGCCTTAACAAAGATGCAGTTTTGAGGCCTTCGAGCAACAAGGAAGAGGCTACGACCCCAGCTCCGAAGCCAGGGAAAGATAATAAAAGAAAGAGTTTCTCGACATCCGAGGACCCTAAACCCAAAAAGGTAGCAGCTCGAAGACGCAGGAGGAATGTTATCCCTCTGACTGTAGAGTCAGTCCAAATTCTAAGGGAAGAAGAAGAAGAGGAAAACTAGGGTGATGAATCGACGTTGGTGACTCTAATAAGGAAGGCTGTCGAGACCGCCAAGTCCTCTAAGACGGCGGCGGTTGTCGAGACCCTGCCTTGTGATGAGGAGGTTTTGAAGAAAAATTCGGGCAAAGTTCCCGAAGTTTATCCCTCGTCCAGCAACAAACATACCATAGGGGGAAGGTTCCGAGACCCCAGAGCTGAACAGAGAGCCCCAAGCGACTCACTTGGGGCAGTGACAACATGTCACCACACCCTCTCTCCCGGCCTTTTCCGAGGAAGCCATAAGGGATGCTCGAGCCATAAGGACTCCTAAAATAGGCGGAGTCCCCGGTGAGGAGAATCCCTTTTGAGATTGCTTTACCGGAGTTGATGATGCCTCTGATCTCAATGACGCATCCAACCTCTTCGAAGAGGCCCAACGCCTTCTAAGCCAAGTAAGTATTAATTTTGCTGATGTAGTTTTCTTTCACTTTTCCTTCTTATTGTCTAACTTCTATCTTTTCCCATACATGTTTTCTCTAAGTCTCGGGCTGACTTAAGCCAATGTGAGGTTGATCTCCAAAGGCTTTCATAGGAGAATAATGCTCTCAAGCTTCTCTATGGGCAGAAGGACGAGGAGATCAGGGACCTCCAAGCTAATTTGGCCAGGGCCAGTAAAGAGGAAGCCGAGCTGAACGAGAAGGCAACAATTCTCTTGAAAAAATACGAGCTCGATTCAAGGGTGGAAACTAATGCTTCAATGTCAAAGTTTCAGTAGAAGGTCGAGAAGATCGAGCTATTCTGGAAGGCGGTCGATCAAGAAAAAGCTTATTGCTATCAATGGAAGGAAGGCATAGACCGTTTTGCTGCGGAGAAAGAGACCGCCTAGGCTCAATTGTCATCGGCTGAAGTCAACCTTCGGAATGATAGGGAGAAGTGCTTGGTTCAGGCCAAGAGGATCGAGAAACTCGAGGCTGAACTTGTTAAGGCTCAAACTAAGGCCGAAAAAGCAAAGGCACAGGCTGACAAGTCGGTAGCCATATATCTGACTAACGCCGACGCTGCCCAAGCACAACTGAGGGAGGCTACCGATCGAGCACAATGGACTGCTCAGCTAGAAAAATGCTAATCTCGAAGAGAGGCCCTCGAGGAGATTCATGCCCGGGGCTTCGACCTTTCTGAGGAGATAGCTCATGAAAAGATGCACGAAGCCGACGCCAGGCTATTGGCCTCTTCCGATGATGACGATGACGATGACGATGAAGGTAGAAAGAGCGGGTTTGATAATGGTAAGGGGCCCGAGGAGGAAGCTGCCCCCGAGGAAGGAGTCATCCCCGAGCAAAGCTAGGACTCTTGTACCTTTTCTTTTCTTTTGTGTAGGACCCTTGTCGATCCTTTGTAAATACCCTTGTTCAAGTATATATTAAAATATTTCCGTTTTTAATTTCGTCTCAATTTTTGCCTTGTGATAATTTCAAACCTGCTTTGTGCCTTGTAAAATTTTAGCATACTTTATTACTTGAATAATATGTTTAAGACTTCGATTTTGGGAAATTTGGCCGAAGCCACACTAATACAACTTTCATAGTCGTGTGACTTATTACTCGAACTCGAAGTAATAGAACACTTAGGTTTGAATCGAGTGAGAACGAATTCTCGAATTGTAGTCGAGTGAGTTTTTACTCGAACTTCAAGTAGTGAAACCCTTAGGTTTGAATTTTGTGAGAACGTATTCTCGAACTCCAAAATGTAATGGCCCTTAGGCTCTTTGAATAGGGCCGATATGGGCTCAGGAGAATGGTTTTTTCCCCTTTCCGGCTTAGAGACTTTATAAGAATTTTATTATGCCTTAGCATGAATTTTTTACCCATTGGGTTTTTTGAGGGTTTAATATTGATCGAAATCCCTTTGCTTTTTATGCCTTAGCACAAATTTGTATTTAAACAATTCAATACCTCTTAAGGTTTGCCGAGGGTAGCCTTTTTTAACTGATATCCAAAAGAGTTTGAAGGCCTATTTTTATTGCGGAATTCGGACGTCTCCTAGCCGCGTTAGTTTGGTCGTAGCCTTTAGGTATGCCTCTTGGGATTATTTTCCCAATAACACTTTGAACTTGTTCAAAGTGTTAGTCCCCGAGTATGGTGGCGTTGGCCTATATCGAGGGTTGCCTCTTTGAGGTCTTTCGATTTCGAAGTTTGATAGTTCGAACATGTTGATTTTTTATGGCAGTCCCCGAGTATTAGGTTGATCGTTTGAGGTGTAGTTGTACTTAGGCCTTGAGCCAGTTTTCACAAGAAATCATAACTGTGGAATTTTTAAAGTAGATTTTCATTAAGGCACAGGATATCTGGTAAGGAAAATCACTTCTTTCAATAGTTCATACATGCGTACATGTTTTTCCATTAGGGCTCGAGTAATCTATACAGACATGGTTCATTCGACTGTTTGGCCTATTACAAAGTTTTCCTATCAAGACCCTGTTTACATGAAGTATTTTCCTTGAAAATATAACATCCAAGGGTGATGCCCCCCAATATTCGAGGTTGATTGTAAATAAACCTTGGATACTCTAAGTCAGCACAAACAATGGTTGCCTTATTAAAAACCTTGCCGGAAAAACCTATTTGGGATAAAAACCGATCGAACGGAAAAAGAGTGCAACGCATGATTTAAGATTCTAATATCTTCCTGCTTAAAGAAAACTTTGATACCTTTGCTCAGACACCTGAAAATAAGTAAGTGAAAATGTAAGTGAAAAAAGAGAAGGTCATACCTTAACAGTAATATCGTTTGAGGAGTGAGATGTTCCAATTATTTGGTAGTTACTCGTCGTCTATTGTGCCAAGCTTGTAGGATCCCTTTCCAACGATGTTGAGGACTTGATATGGTCCTTCCCAATTTGGTCCAAGTTTTCCTTCGTTAGGGTCTCGAGTGTTGAGGTGACTTTTCTCATAACCAAGTCCATAATTCTGAAGTGGCAAAGGTTTGTCCTTCGATTATAATACATTTCAATGCGTTGTTTTTGCGCGGCCATTCAAACGAGGGCAGCTTCTCGTTTTCATCTAATAGTTTGAGACTCTTACTCATAGCCTCGTGATTCGACTCTTCCATTGTGTATCAAAATCTGGCGCTGGGTTCCCCGACTTCGACCAGGATTTAGGCTTCGGCGTCGTATACTAAGGAGAACAGTGTTGCCCCCATACTGGACTTTGATGTTGTTCGATATGCCCAAAGGATTTCGGGTGGAATTTCTCTCTATTTTCCCTTGGCGTCGTTCAATCTCTTCTTTAGATTCAGAATGATGGTCTTTGTTCGTCGATTCAGCCTGTCCATTTCCGCTGGGATGGTACGGTGTCGATAAGATCCTTTTTATTTTTTGATCTTCGTTATTTTGTTGCCGATAAATTATTTTCCATTGTCGCATACAAACTCAGGGTATCCCAAATCGGCATATGATTTGATCCCAGATGAAGTCTATAACTTCCTTTTCTCTGACTTTCTCGAACGAATGTGCTTCAACCCATTTAGAGAAATAGTCAGTCATAAATAAAATGAACTTGGCTTTACCTGGAGTCGATGGCAGAGGGCCGGCGATATCCATCCCCCATTTCATAAATGGCCATTTGGATAGAATTGAATGAAATTTCTCTCCGGGCTGGTGGGTCATTGGTGCATACGTTTGACACTTATCGCACTTTTGAACGAATTCTTTAGTGTCTTTCTCCATACTGGCCCAATAGTACCCTGCTGTGATGATTTTGTGAATTAGTGATTCGGCACCGAAGTGGTTCCCACAAGTACCCTCGTGAACTTCTTGTAGGACATAATTGATGTCCTATGGTCCCAATCATACTGCTAACGGTCCATCGAACATCCTCTTGTATAATGTTCCATCCTCAGCCAATGTGAATCGAGCAGCTTTTGTCAGTAGAGTCCTTGATTACTTAGGTTCCAACGGGAGCTTTTCATTTTTTAAATACCCAATATATTTATTCCTCCAATCCCAAGTTAGGCTCGTGGAGTTTATTTTGACATGGACTTCTTCTATCACTGACTTCGAGAGTTGAACGACAATCCCCGAGCTGATTTCGTCATCCTCAACTGATGATCCTAGGTTTGCAATGGCATCGGCCTCGCTGTTTTGTTCTCGAGGTACATGTTGCAAAGTCCATTCTTTAAAATGATGTAATGTTACCTGCAATTTATCCAAATACATTTTCATTCGATCCTCTCGAATCTCTAAGGTTATGTTGACTTGGTTTACTACCAGTAAGGAGTCGCATTTGGCCTCGATAATTTCCGCTCCCAAGCTTTTATCTAGTTCAAGACCTGTAATCATGGCCTCGTAATCGGCCTCATTGTTAGTCAACTTAGAAGTTTTGATAGATTGCCTAATTGTGTTGCCCGTGGGCTTCAAAATGATGCGTAGCCCAGACCCTTTCACATTCGAAGCGCCGTCTGTAAAAAGGGTCCAAACCGCCGATGATGTACTCGGTTTTAACAAAAGTTCCCTTTCGACTTTGGGTACGAGGGCTGGCGTGAAGTCGGCCACGAAGTCTGCTAAAATTTGAGACTTGATGGTTGTTCGGGATTGTCATTCGATATCATACCCACCGAGTATGACAGCCCATTTGGCCAATCGGCCTGACAGTTCGGGCTTATGTAAAACATTACGAAGCGGGTAAGTGGTTGTCAAACATATTGGGTGACATTGAAAATATGGTTTTAGCTTCCTAGAGGCGCTTATTAGAGCAAGTGCCAATTTTTCTAAGTGTGGATATCGAGTTTCTACTTCTCCTAGAGTTCGACTTACATAATAAACAAGAAATTGCGTACCTTGATCTTCTCGAACTAGGACACAACTTAACGCGATTTCCGAGACCGCTAATTATAAGTAGAGATTTTTATATGCCTTCGGAGTATGAAGCAATGGTGGGCTAGAGAGGTATCATTTTAATTCTTCTAACGCCTGCTGGCATTCCGGGGTCCAGGCGAAATTGGTCTTCTTTTTGAGTAGTGATAAGAGCCTATGGTTCCGATATGACGATCTCGAGATGAATCGACCTAAGGAAGTTATCCGCCATGTCAGCCTTTGTAAGATGTTAACGATGTCCACAAATGTGATGTCTTCGATAGCCTTGATTTATCGGGGTTAATCTCGATCCCCCGATTTGACACCATAAAGCCAAGGAACTTGCCCGAACTAACCCTGAAAGCATCTCGAGGTTGATCTTCATGTTGTATTTTCTCAGTATCTTGAATGTTTCCTGCATATGTGTCAAATGGTTCTCTGCACGCAGGGACTTAACTAGCATATCATCAATATATACTTTCATTGATTTGCCTATTTGTTCTTCGAACGTTTTATTTACTAGGTGTTGGTAGGTAGCACTTGCGTTTTTTTAGCCCAAAAGGCATTATGTTATAGCAATAAGTGTCATACTTAGTGATGAATGAAGTCTTTTCCTGATCCTTCAGGTTCATTTGAATTTGATTGTACCCGAAATAGTCATCGAGAAAACTAAGGGTCTCGTGCCTGGCCATGGCATCGATCATGCGATCAATGTTAGGCAGAGGAAAAGTGTCTTTGGGCCATGCCTTGTTTAAATCTTTATATTCTACACACATCCTAAGTTTGTTCCCTTTTTTAGGGACTACGACTACATTTTCTAACCATTCGAGATATTTTACTTCTCGAATGGATCCTATTTTGAGAAGTTTAGTTACCTCATCCTTGATGAATGCGTGTTTTACCTCGGACTGGGGGCTTCTCTTTTGTTTCACCGACATGAACTTCGGGTTAGACTCAGTTGATGTGTTGTTATTTCTGGTGGGATCTCTGTCATGTCTAAGTGGGACCAAGCAAAACAATCCATGTTATCAATAAGAAATTTAATGAGTTTCTTCCTAAGTTCGGGGGTTAGCCCCGTACCCAGGTATATCTTTCGTTCGGCAGATACTCGATCAATATAACTTGTTCCAGCTCGATGTCGGAATCTTCGGGAATAACAAAGGTTCGAGGGATCCAATAATCATCGTCTTCTTCTTCCATTCCCTGCTTCTCCGATTCTGTCCAGGCCGGTGGTTGTGATTGCTATTTGGCCTCCTGTTTTCCTTTGACGTCCGATCCCTTTAACGTTGAAAGTGTCGATATTGGTATCACCTTATCGACCACGAACATTTTTTTCGCAGCATGTTTCTCCCCATATACTTTCTTCACCCCGTCCGGTGTTGGGAATTTCATAATTTGGTAGAGAGTCGAAGGGACTGCCCTCATATTGTGAATTCAGGGCCTCCCGATGTCACGACCCGAAATCCCACCTTCGGGCCATGACTGCGTCTAACGTTGAACTCGCTAGACAAGCCAACGTTTGAACTAAATAAACTCATTAACAACTACAATAAACAGGATAACTAAGGAATCGAAGGTCAACAATATGAAGGTTAGCCAAATTCAAAATAATATAGCAACTTCGAAATAAGACCCATATACATACCTCAGAACTGTTGTCACATACTCACGAACTGTCTAAGAGATCACTAAATACAAAGGTCTGAAATAAGTACATATGACTGTCTTTGAACTATAAGATGAGACAGAGCTGAAAGTGAAGGGTAGAAGGTGACGCCAAGGCCCACGAACGTCTGCGGGTCTACCTCGATGTCTCCTGTATGAACTGATGAAATGCTCTGACCGTCAGTGACCACCGGGTCCGGCTGCGTAGTCTGCACAACATAAAGAAGTGCAGGTGTAGCATCAGTACAACCGACCACATTTACTGAGTAAGTGTCGAGCCTAACCTCGGCGAAGTAGTGACGAGGCTAGGACCGACAACAATATACATACTTGTGCAATTCTATATAATAACAAGAAAATATCGACGGAAATAAACTGTATAAACAGATACGGGGAGAAACATGTTGGGAATAGGAAGGGCAACAAATACTAGCATAGTGGAACAGGGTAACAACTGAAATGTAACAATAAAAGCAGGAATTTAACGCCTCAGAACAGATAATGAATAACACAAGGCACGACATGTCCCCTCGTGCATCACCTTACAAATCACTCGGCACGGCATGTCCCCTCGTGGGATAAATAATAAACGGTCAACACGACATGTCCTCTTGTGTGACAAATAATAAACATTCAGCACAGTATGTCCCCTCGTGCGATAAATAATAACGGTCAACACGGCATGTCCCCTCGTGTGACAAATAATAAACAATCAGCACGGCGTGTCCCTCGTGCGATAAATAATAACGGTCAACACGGCATGTCCCCTCGTGTGACAAATAATAAACAATCAGCACGGCGTGTCCCTCGTGCGATAAATAATAACGGTCAACACGGCATGTCCCCTCGTGTGACAAATAATAAACAATCAGCACGGCATGTCCCCTCGTGCGGTAAATAATAACGAACAACACGGCATGTCCCCTCGTGTGAAAAATAATAAACAATCAGCACGGCATGTCCCCTCGTGCGATAAATAATATAAAAGCAGCAATATAATGTGAAAATCAACGATAAGAAATCTCAAGTGTATGGAAATACTCAATAAAATTCTATCGTCCCAGCAAAGGACTCAGCTATAACCAACCTCGCACTAGAAATACAATTTCAACAGTAAAAGCCTCAACCAAAACAAATAACACAATAACTCCCCATGTCATAAAACCACATCAAGGTATCACTTCTAAATCACCAATTACTCACAGTACAGAGACTATTAAGAATACAGTATGATTCATCACGTTTGACCTACGGGCATGCTTGACCACAACATATAGGAACCCGTCACCTCACCTATACGTTGGACATGAATTACACATAGCAAGTAAGACTCTATACATATTCCCTCAAGCTAAGGTTAGGCCAAACACTTACCTCGGCTCCAAAATGCAAGTCAAGCCTCAATCACAGCCTTTCCTCTCGAATCCAACTCCGAATCGATAATATCTAGACATAATGGATTTATTAACATCAATAAATACTCAATAAACCAATTTCCAAAGCCTAATTATACATTTTCTACTATTCTTCAAAAAATACTAAAATTCGACCCCGGGCCCGCATGCTCGAATCCTAAAAATTCTCGGAGGAATCACTCACCCATAGCCTAAGGACCATTAATATGAAGTTTCTACTAGAATTCATAGCATTATATGGACAATACGCCAATTCTCAAGAACCCTAAATTCACTACCCAATTCTTGGTTTTTCCATTAATTTAGTAGGTCATCCCATTAATTATGCATGCATGAAACTAGTATTAGGAAGGAATTAACTTACCTTAACAGTAGCTAGGTAGTGGTGTGCTCCTCCCAAGCTCACAAGTCTCTAATGGGGTTTTTAGTATGAAGGGAATGAAGAAATCCTGGGTTTGGAACTTTAAAAACAGTCTGCCTACAGGGGTTTCCGCACCTGCGGAAAAGGGCCGGGGGAGCTGGGTTCGCACCTGCGGAGTAGGGGGCCGCACCTGCGGTCCCGCTCCTGCAGAAGATGCGCACATGCGAGCCTGCGGTCCCGCACCTGCGGTCACACCAGCAATAGCTGCACTAGTAGTGTTTTTAGCTGGTTTTTGGCCTCCTGCGGGGTCCAGGAGGCACCTGGGCCCACCCGTGCCCCCGTCCAAATTTACCAACAATCTCAAATCATAATACAGACTTGCTCGAGCCCACAGAACACTCAAAACAACGCAGAAACTAAAAATCACATCCCAAAACCCCTGAATTCATAACTTAAGACTTTCAGACTCTAGATTTCTATAAAAATGCGTTGAACCGACCTATACGATTCAGAATGACATCAAATTTTGCAGGCAAGTTATAAACGACCATACAGAACTATTCCCGGTCTTGGAATCACATTCGGACTTCGATAACATAAATTCACGTTCCAAACCAAATTTCAAATTCTATGAAAATCCTCAAAACTTCATCAACTCTCAATTTCCCATTTCTGATCCGAAACATGTCAAATCAAGCATGTTCCTTACCAAATTTCACAGATAACTCAAATAACACATATTGAACTTGTTCCAGGCTCCGGAACCATAACACGGGCCCGGTAACGCAGGTTTCACATCGAGGTTCATATTCACAGCCTTTATTATTTTCAGAAAACAATTTTCTTTAAAAAATCATTTCTCGGACTTGGGACCTCGGAATTCGATTCCGGGCATACGCCCAAGTCCCATATTTTCCTACGGACCCTCCGGAACCGTCAATTCACGGGTCCGGATCTGTTTACCAAAAATGTTGGCCAAAGTCAGCCGTATTCAATTAGTTATTATAAAATTCCATTTTCATCAAGTTTTCACCTAAAAGCTTCCCGGCAACACGCCCAGGCTGCGCACATATATCGAGATGAGGTTAACGGAGGCTTCTGGGGCCTCGGAATACATATTTTGCCAAATATACACAGGATGACCTTTTGGGTCATCACAATCTCCACATCTAAAGCAAACGTTCGTCCTCGAACGTACATAGAAAAGTACCTGAGTCTGAGAAAAGATAGGGATAACGACTCCTCATATCGGACTCGGACTCCCAAGTAGCTTCCTCGGCATGCTGACCTCTCCACTGAACACGGACTGAAGGATAACTCTTAGATCTCAACTGACGAACCTGCCTAGCTAAAATGGCTACCGGCTCCTCCTCATAAGTCAGACCCTTGTCCAACTAGACACCGCTGAAGTCAAGCACAAGAGATGGATCCGCAATATACCTCCGGAGCATAGACACATGAAACACTGGGTGCACAACTGATAAACTCGGCGGCAAGGCAAGTTTGTAGGCCACCTCTCTTACCTTATCCAAAATCTCAAATGGACTAATGTACCTAGGGCTCAACTTGCCCTTCTTCCCGAACCTCATCACGCCCTTCATAGGCGACACTCGAAGAAATACCCGGTCTCCTACCATAAAGGCCAAATCTCGAACTCTACGATCCGCATAACTCTTCTGCCTGGACTGAGCTATACGAAGTCTATCCTGAATAATCTTCACCTTGTCCAAGGTGTCCTGGACTAACTCAGAACCCAATAACCTAGCCTCTCCCGACTCAAACCATCCGAGTGGAGACCGACATCACCTACCATACAACGCCTCATAAGGAGCCATCTGGATGCTCGACTGATAGCTGTTGTTGTAGGAAAACTCTGCTAAGGGCAAGAACTGATCCCATGATCCACCAAAGTCGATGACACATGCTCGCAACATATCCTCCAAAATCTGAATAGTACGCTCGGATTGTTCGTCCGTCTGAGGATGAAATCCGGTGCTCAACTCAATCTGTGTGCCCAACTCTCGCTGAAATACTCTCCAGAAATGGGAGGTAAACTGAGTACCTCGGTCTGATATAATGGATAGGGGCACACCATGCAATTTGAAAAATCTCTCTCATATAGATCTTTGCCAACTTCTTTGCTGAATACGAAACCGACACAGGAATGAAGTGTGTTGACTTGGTCAGCCTTCCACAACAACCCACATTGCATCAACCATCCTCTGAGTCCGTGGAAGCCCAACTACAAAGTCCATCGTGATACGCTCCCACTTCCACTCGGGAAGATGAATCTACTGCATCAAACCACCGGGTCTCTGGTGCTCATACTTAACCTGCTGACAATTCAAGCACCGAGCTACATAAGCTACAATATCCTCCTTCATCCTACGCCACCAATAATGCTGCCGCAAGTCCTGGTACATCTTTGCGGTGCTCGGATGAACGGAATACCGGGAACTATAGGCCTCTTGTAGTATTAACTCACGAATGTCATCCGCAACGGGTACAAAAATACGACCCTGCATCCTCAAAACTCCCTCGGCATCAACTATGACCTGCTTGGCACGTCTGTGCCGAACTATATCTCTAAGAGCACATAAATAACGATCATCATACTGCCTAACACGAATACGATCATACAATGAAGAACGAGCGACGGTATGGGCCAAAACACTGCCACCCTCAGAAACCTTCAACCTCACAAATCGGTTGGCTAATGCCTGAACATCCAAAGCAAGAGGTCGCTCTCCAACTGATAAATAGGCAAGACTACCCATGCTAACTGACTTCCGGCTCAAAGCATCGGCCACCACATTGGCCTTCCCCGGATGATAGAGAATGGTAATATCATAATCCTTCAGTAACTCTAACCACCTTCTCTGCCTCATGTTCAACTCCTTTTGCCTGAATAGATACTGTAAACTCTTATGATCCGTAAACACCTCACAAGGCACACCATACAAGTAATGCCTCCAAATCTTCAAGGCATGAACAATAGCTGCAAGCTCCAGATCATGAACTGGATAGTTCTTCTCATGAACCTTCAACTGACGAGAAGCATAGGCTATGACTTTGCCGTCCTGCATTAACACTGCACCAAGCCCAAGCCATGAAGCATCACAATACACGGTGTACAGCCCTGAACCTGTGGGCAAAACTAACACTGGTGTCATGGTCAAGGTTGTCTTGAGCTTCTGAAAGCTCCCCTCACACTCATCCGACCACCTGAACTGGGCACACTTCTAGGTCAACCTGGTCATCGGGGCTGCGATAGATGAAAAGTCCTCCACAAATCGGCGATAATAACCTGCTAAGACCAAGAAACTCCGAATCTCTGTAGCTGACGTGGGCCTAGGCCAATCTCTGACTGCCGAAATCTTCTTGGGATCCACCTGAATACCCTTTGCCGACACAACATGGCCCAGAAATGCCACCGAACTCAACCAAACTCACACTCAGAAAATTTGGCATACAACTAACTATCCCTCAGAGTCTGGAGGACGACTCTAAGGTGCTGCTCATGCTCCTCTCGGGTGCGAGAGTATATCAATATATCATCAATGAAAACAATAACGGACGAGTCCAAATAAGTCCTGAACACCCGGTTCATCAACTCCATAAAAGCAGCAGGGGCATTTGTCAACCCGAATGACATCACCAAGAACTCATAATGCCCATAACGAGTGTGAAAGGCCGTCTTAGGTACATCAGACGCCCTAATCCTCAGCTGATGGTAACCAGATCTCAAGTCTATCTTGGAAAACACTGTAGCACCCTGAAGCTGGTCAAATAGATCATCAATCCTCGGCAGAGGATACTTGTTCTTGATAGTAACCTTATTCAGCTGCCGGTAGTCGATACACATCCTCATTGAGCCATCTTTCTTCTTAACGAACAACACTGGAGCACCCCAAGGAGAAACACTAGGCCTAATGAAGCCTTTATCCAACAAGTCCTGCAACTGGTCCTTCAATTCCTTCAACTCTGGCAAGGTCATACGATATGGCGGAATAGAAATGGGCTGAGTGCCCTGATCCACCTCGATACAAAAGTCAATATCCCTGTTGGGTGGCATACCCGGCAGGTCGGCAGGGAAAACCTCTGGGAACTCACGAACCACAGGCACAGACTCCATAGAAGGACTCTCAGCACTAGAATCACGAACATAGGCCAAATAGGTCAAACAACCCTTCTCGACCATATGTCGAGCCTTCATATAAGAAATAACTCTGCCAGAAGAATGGCTAGGAGTCCCTCTCTACTCCAAACGAGGCACACATGGCAAGGCCAAAATCATTGTCTTGGCATGACAGTCTAGAATAGCATGATAGGGAGATAGCCAATCCATCCCCAATATAACATCAAAGTCAACCATATCAAAAAGCAAAAGATCAACCTGAGTCTCCAGACCACCAATAACTACTATGCAAGCACGGTAGACTCGATCTACCATAATAGAATCACCCACCGGGGTAGACACATATACAGGAGCACCCAAGGAATCACGGGACATGCTCAAATAAGGGGAAAAATAGGAAGACACATAAGAGAAAGTAGAACCCGGATCGAATAACACCGAAGCATCCCAGCTGCAAATTGATACCGTACATGTGATAACTGCGTCAGAGGCCTTAGCCTCGGTCCTGGCCGGAATAGCATAGCAACGGGGCGGAGCCACTCCAACCTGAATATCTCTAGCTCTACCTGCTACGGGCTGACCCCTACCTCTCATGACCTACCCTCCACCTCTATGAGTCTGACCTCCACCTCTGCCACCACGGCCACCCCTAGCTGGCTGAGGGGGCGAGGGTGCACCTGATGCGGGAACCATGGTACGGGAACCCTGATATTAAGAACCAGCAAAACCTCGGGGGTAGAACCTAGAAATATGCCCCACACCACCGCAAGTGTAGCAAGCCCTCGGTTGTTGAGAATACTGACCCTGGAACTGTCCCTGATGACCAGAATGACTACCCTGAAGACTCTAAATCGGCGGTGCACTGATGGGAGCTGATGATGCGCTGCGGGATGCCTGGAGTGCTGACTGATAAGGTCTAGAACGGATGGCCTCTACCAAATGAATCTCTGCCTCCAGATGAGGCACCACTGAAATGGTCGAAATGACGAGGTCTCTTGTCAGACCCTGACCACCACCCTAGGATAATACTATCTCAATGCGTCTGGCCACATCAGCTGCATCCTGAAAGGAGATATCAGTACCTGTCTCCCTGGCCATCTGAAGTCTGATAGGCTGGGCCAAACCCTTAATAAATCTCCGAACCCTCTCCCAATCAGTGGGGAGTATCATAAGTGCATGTTTAGCTAGAGTGATGAACCTGGTCTCGTACTGAGTAACAGACATAGATCCCTGCTGGAGGCATTCAAACTGCCTCCGAAGATCCTCTCGCTGAGTAATGGGAAGAAACTTCCCCAAGAATAGCTCGGAGAACTGAGCCCAAGTCAATGGTGCAGACCCAGCTGGTCTGGTCAGGCAATAGTCTCTCCACCAAGTCTTAGCGGAACCCGAAAGACGAAATGTAGAAAAGTCAACTCCATTGGACTCCACAACGCCCATGTTCCGAAGAACCTCGTAACAACTGTCTAAATAGTCCTGCGGATCCTCTGATGGGGCACCAGCAAATGTAGTAGTGAATAACTTGGTGAACTGATCCAGTCTCCATAGAGCATCTCCTGACATAGCTGCACCCTCGGTTGCCGGTGCCATAATACTCGGCTGAGCTACTCCAGTTGTCTGAGGTGCTGGAGCCTGAAACTGAGTGGCAAACTGCTCTAGGGTGTGAATAATAGGAGTCTAGGTCCCTCCCCCAGCCTGAGAACCAGTTGGTGTAGTAGGAAGAAGACCGGCCTGAGCCATACTCTCCACGAGTCCCACCAAGCGGACTAGAGCGTCCTCAAGCACTAGGGTGGCAATGAACCCCTCCGGAACCTGAGCTGGTCCAACTGGAATTGTCGGAGTTGGAACCTCACCGGCAAAGTCTACCTGCGGGTCCTCTACTGGGGCTGATGCTCTGGGCTGAACCCTGCCCCTGCCTCGGTCGAGGCCTCGGCCCCTCGTAGGAGCTGCAATAGGAGGATCAGGTTGTTGGTCGGTCGATGAGGAAGCACGCGTCCTCGCCATCTGCGAGAGAGTAGAATAGAGGCTCAATTAGTATTTAGAATTCAAATGGCACGAAAGGGAATGAAAGATATGAAGTTATTCCTAACTTTGCAGCCTCTAGGGGATATGTACAGACGTCTCCGTACCATTCCCTCAGACTCTACCAAGTTCGTCCGTGAGTTGTGAGACCTAAGCAACCTAGACCTAATCATTTCGGGTGGAGTTGCGTCCATAACCGTCGTTCCTGCGATCTGCGATGTATGGTTAATAATCGATCTTTGTTCGACCGAGGTTCCCTATCGATATCTATTTGATTTCTAGTTGCGGGCCTGTTCGGATATATGGAACTGGAAGGAGTTCCTAATTGGTCATCCTCGACTCTGATCTTCGATTGGTACTGATTATGTACATCGGCGCAGGTCACCACCGGATATTCACTCAAATTTTGCTTTAGTTGACGTGATGCTATCGCACTTCGTTCATTCAACCCCTAAGTGAAGGATTAAATCATATGTGACTGCCGGCAACTCCATGCGTTCCATTTGAAATCGGGACACGAAATCCCTAAGATTTTCATTATCCTTCTGTTTTACTTTGAAAAGGTTTGATTTCCTCATCACAACCTTTATGGCCCCGGTATGTACCTTTACGAAAGAATCCGCTAACATGGAAAATGAGTCAATGGAATTTGGCGGTAGATTATGGTACCAAATCATTGCTTCCTTTGATAGATTCTCTCCTAACTTCTTCAATATAACATATTCAATATCATCATCTTCCAAATCATTACCTTTGATGGCGCATGTATAGGAGGTGACCTGCTCGTTTGGGTTGGTGGTCCCATTGTACTTAGGTATATCTGGCATATGAAATTTTGGGAATGGGCTTCGAATTCTCACTTGGAGGATACGACTTCTGTACAAATTTCTTCGAATCTATCCCTTCAAAATTGGCGGTGCCCCCGGTATCTGATCAACTCGGGAGTTGTACGTTTCCACTTTCTTATCATTTGCCTCAATTTTCTTCTCTCCCAAATCAATTCGTGGTGAGCTCCTCGGGCATCCACATTATTGCAGGGTCAGTCCCCGATTCAATGGCATTTGGTCTTTCTGGTACTGGCTCAGTTCGGCGGGCGGCTTCCGATTCGGCCCCACTCGAAGTTCGGTGTTGATTTTATAATTGTTCAATAGCCTCAAGAGTGTAATGACTTTATCCACCATTCATGCAGTTTAAATGTTTAATCAATCGTAGTAAGTTAGTAGCATTGTTTACCTTGAAATACGGGTAACAATTAACTTGTAATGTGGTTATAAGGATACGTGATCTGATTCAATGCCAATTGATAAATGACTAAATAAATTAATTAATTAAATTATTGAAATGGATCAAACCAGTTCCGTTTGCAAGTTATCCACCTCGGTTTGGAACAGGCCCAAGATCAAGCGTTAATAAAAATAAGAACAATAAGAACAGTAGAGAATTGCAAGCAAGTAAAAGAGCAGAGTATTATTATTTCTCAGTAATCATGTGTGTGATTCGTATGATCCTTACAAATGAACAAGGTTCCTTTTTATATAGTAGAGGAATCCTAAATAAGGTATAACTCTAATTTCGGAAACACAATAATGATTGATACCAAGAACCGCTAAAGGGTTCTGTCAATCCCGAGATTCCCGCCGAGATTTGCGATCGATCGTTGTTATCTCGCTATTTCGTTGCTCGATGTCGATCGTGTCCGGTCTCGATCCTTCGCTCTTCGTGTTCCTCGAGCTTGAGCTCGCTTTGATATGAACTTAATCTCGAGGCAAGCCCTCGAGCCCATAAAATCGGACATGCTCGATTTTAGCCGTATACAAGTATAATCAATCATACTAGCGTAACCAATTACTAACTAGTATGAGAATATAAATGTAATTACTTTATAACTGATCTAATTATAATATTTTCATTTTAGCAACATACTGTTTAAATTCCTTTTATTTTATTATTATTCAAACTAGATCGATAACAATATGTTCGTGTCGAGCAGAGCTAATAGAGCCCAACCGAGCTTAGTAGCATTGAGTAGAGAAGAGCTCAACTGAGCTTGTTACAATAATGAAATAGTAATTTCATCTCCCAAATTTTATAGCATTGTACACGGTTAAAATAGACCACACCCGATTTTACGGGCTCGAGGGTATGCCTCGAGAGTAAGCCAGATTCGAAGCAAGTTCAATCTAGAAGAACACCGAAGACTAAGGGATCGAGATCGGGCTAAATCGAAACCGAAGTAACAGAATAACGAGATATCCTCAATTGACCACCAATCTCAGCAGGAATCTCAGAATTGGCAGAACCATTAACGGTTATTGATATAAATCATGTATTTTACTTCCGAAATTAGAGTTATACCTTATTTAGCATTCCTCTACTATATAAAGAGGAACCCTGTTCATTCGTAACACGAATAGCATACGCATTTACTGAGAAATACAAACATTCTGCTCTTTTTACTCGTTCTTAATTCTCTACTTTTCTTGTTGTCCATTTTGTTCGTATTGTACTTATTGTTCTTGTGGTTCTTAACGTTTGATCTCGAGACTATTCCAAGCCAAGGTCGAAAACTTGAAAACGGCACTGGTTTGATCCATTTCAATCATTTAATTCAGTTATTTATCTAGCTTGATAAATTGGCATTGAATTAGATTACGTATCCTTATAACCATATTACAAGTTTAATTGTTACTCGTATTTCGAGGTAAACTGTTTGGCGCCCACCGTGGGGCTAAGGATAATAGTGATTGTTCAGTGTTTATTATGATATAACCTAATATTTTACACTTGTTTCTTGTCAAGAATTTTGTTTTCAGGTTAAATTATGGCAAACTCACAAAACACAACTACACATGGTGACAACGGTCTCGGACTCTACGAAGAGAAAGAACATGTTATTGCTCCAGGAATCGAAGTGCCATAAGCTGACTCAGAGGAGCACCTCCCGCCAACCCGGCCAATGTCAGTTCGCATGTTGCTTTGAATGCGGATTTAGGTGGGGGACCCCGATGGAAGCGTCCGCAGAGAGGGTCAAAATGATGGTCGAGGTAATCAGGGCAGAGGAGACGAAGGTGTTAGCCTCCAGGTTATATTCGAAATGTTGCAAGACCAACAAAACGCCATTGCTCAGTTGCAAAACCAGCACAGGACACCGAATAGGGTCGAGCAAGAGGCTACTCGCCGTACCGAGCCAGTGCCTAAATGATCGAGTGATAACACTTCGACAACTTACCCCGCTATAATGAGGATGCTCGAGGAGCTTACTAAGAGAATAGAATCGGGAGAAAAGAAAATCGAAGCCAACGACAAGAAGGTGGAAACTTATAACTCTCGAGTTGATCAGATATCGGGGGCACCACCGATCTTGAAGGGAATGGACTCCAAGATGTTTGTGCAAAAAACATTCCCTCCAAGTGCGGTTCCGAAGCGCATCCCTAAGAAGTTCCGAATGCCCGATATACCTAAATATAACGTGACCTCTAACCCGAATTAGCACGTTACTTCTTATACGTGCGCCATAAAAGGGAATGATTTGGAAGATGATGAAATCAAGTCAGTATTGTTGAAGAAGTTCGGAGAAACCCTGTCGAAGGGAGCTTTGATTTGGTATCACAACTTGCCGCCGAATTCGATCGATTCGTTCGTCATGTTAGCAGATTCATTTGTAAAAGCACACGCTGGTGCTATAAAGGTTGCAACGAGAAAATCAGACCTCTTCACAGTGAAGCAGAGGGATGACGAGATGCTAAGAGAGTCGTATCTCGATTCCAAATGGAACGTATGGAATTACCACCAGTTACCGACGATTGGGCGGTTCAAGCTTTCACCCAGGGACTAAACGAGCGGAGTTCGATCGCATCACGCCAACTGAAATAGAATTTAATAGAGTACCCAGTTGTGACTTGGGCAGATGTCCAAAACTGATATCACTCAAAGATTAGGGTCAAGGACGACCAACTGGGAGCCCCCTCAGGTTTAGTGCATCCAAACCGGTTGACAGGTAAAAATCAAAGAGAAGTTGATAGAGAATCGAGGCCGAATAAAGATTGGTATCAACCATATGTTTCAGATAGAAGGAATAACCACCGGGGCACAATCCCGTCCAGAATGATCAAATAGGTGACCGAGGGCAGAACTTTCGGGGACTCATGACTAAAACTGGTTTCGACAAATATGCAGATCCCACATAAGCGCCCTGATTATCGGAGTATAATTTCAGTGTCGATGCATCATGGATTGTATCGGCTATCGGATGGATCAAAGAAACCAGGTGGCTCAATCCTATACAGATCGATCCCTCTCAAAGGAATCCAAAATTGATGTGTAAATATCATGGCACACATGGCCATAGGACCGAAGACTGCAGACAGTTGAGAGAGGAAGTGGCTCGATTATTCAACGAAGGCCACCTTCGAGAATCCCTCAACTATCGAGCCAAGATCACTTCAGGGAAAGAGATGCCAACAAAATGAACGAGCAAGAAGAACCTCAGCATGTTATCCACATGATCTTCGGCGGGGTCGACATCCCACAAGGGCCTATATTCAAACACACCAAAGTATCAATCACAAGAGAGAAACGAACTCGAGACTATGTTCCCGAAGTCACTCTATCGTTCAACGACGAAGAAACGAAAGGCCTCTCTCAGCCGCACAACGACGACCTAGTAATTTCTATTTTGCTAAATAAAATTCAAGTTAAACATGTTCTCGTGGATCTAGGTAGTTCAGAAAACATAATCAGATCGAGGGTCGTAGAGCAGCTCGTCCTCCTAGACTAGATTGTACCAGCATCTCGAGTCCTAAACGGCTTCAACATGGCTAGTGAAACAACAGAAAAGGAGATAATCCTACCAGTGAACGTGGTCGGGACCATCCAAGACACAAAATTTCATGTCATCGAAGATGACATGAGATACAATGCACTGCTCGGAAGGCCATGGATCCACAACATGAGGGTAGTACCATCGACCCTTAACCAAATGATGAAGTTCCCAATAGTGGAGGGCGTGAAAACAGTTTATGGGGAACAACACGCTGCAAAGGAAATGTTTGCAGTTTACGAGGTGACGCCGATATTAGCACCTTCGACCTCAGAAAAGTCGAGCACCAAAGATAAGCAAGCGGACAAATAGCAATCTCTGTCCCCAACCTCGACCAAATCGGATAAACAGATAATCGAAGAAGAAGAAGAATATTTTCTCACTCCTCAAACTTTTGTCGTTCTCGAAGAATCGGATGCAAACCAAATCAACGGTCGAGGAGCAGACATGACAGGAATCCCACCCGAGATAACAACTCATCGCTTGATCCTGGAACCCAAGTTCAGACCGTTAAAGCAAAAGAGAAGTCCTCAGTCCGAGGTGAAGCACGCCTTCATAAAGGAGGAGGTAACCAAACTTCTTAAAATAGGGTCCATTCGGGAAGTATAATATACCGAATGGATAGCTAACGTAGTCCTAGTCCCCCAAAAGGGGAAAAAACTTAGAATATGTGTAGATTATAAGGACTTGAATAAAGCATGTCCAAAATACTCTTTTCCCTTGCCTTACATCGATCGAATGATCGACGCCATGACCGTCCACAAGATACTTACCTTTCTCGACGCCTATTCTGGGTACAATCAAATCCAAATGGACCCAATAGACCAGGAAAATACTTCTTTTATCACTAAGAATGGAACTTATTGTTACAATGTAATGCCCTTCGAGCTAAAAATGTGGGAGCTACATATCAACGCCTAGTTAACAAGATGTTTGAAGAACAGGTAGGTAAAACAATGGAATTTTACATTGACGATGTGTTAGTTAAGTCCCTGCGAACAGAGGACCATTTGACTCATTTGCATGAAACATTCGAAATCTTGAGGAAATACAACATGAAGCTTAACCTGAAAAGTTTGCTTTCGGGGTCGGCTCCGGCAAATTCCTTGGCTTCATGGTGTCAAATCGTGGAATCAAGATCAACCCCGATAAGATTAAGGCCATCGAAGACATCACCGTCGTGGACAGCGTGAAAGTCGTTCAGAGGCTAACTGGACGGATAATTGTCGTAGGCTGGTTCATTTCGAGGTCTTTAGATCAAAGCCACGGGTTCTTTTCCTTTTTCAAAAAGAAAAATAATTTTACATGGACCCCGAAATGTCAGCAAGCATTGGAGGAATTGAAACGATACCTATCGATCCCACCTTTGCTCCACACTCCAAAGGCAGATGAGAAGCTATACCTATACTTGGCAGTATCCGAGATATCGGTAAGTGGTGTATTAGCTTGAGAAGAACAAGGTACGCAATTTCCAGTTTACTACGTAAGTCGAACCTTAGGAGATGCCGAAACTAGGTATCCACACCTAGAAAAATTGGCACTTGTATTAATAAGCGCATCTAGAAAATTAAATCCATATTTTCAATGCCACCCCATATGCGTAATCACCACTTAGCCCCTTCGAAATATTTTGCACAAGC
The DNA here is from genome assembly GCA_005239495.1 of Nicotiana undulata. Lineage (NCBI taxonomy): Eukaryota > Viridiplantae > Streptophyta > Magnoliopsida > Solanales > Solanaceae > Nicotiana > Nicotiana undulata. The sequence continues at coordinate 80,169 of ML291567.1, forward strand.
CCGAATTATCGGGTCGATTAGCCAAATGGGTCATCGAACTTGGCGGGTACGATATTGAATATCAACCCCAAACAACCATCAAGTCTCAAATTTTAGCAGACTTCGTGGCCGATTTTTCGCCAAACCTCGTACTTGAAGTGGAAAAGGAACTTCCACTTAAATCGGGTACATCATCGGGGGTATGGACCCTCTTCACAGACGGTTCCTCGAATGTGAAAGGGTCCGGGCTCGGTATTGTTTTGAAGTCGCCTACGGGCAATGTTATTAGACAATTAATTAAGACCGCCAAACTGACTAACAACGAGGCCGAGTATAAGGCTATGATTGCAGGTCTCGAATTAGATAAAAGCTTGGGAGTGGAAGTCATCGAAGCTAAATATGACTCCCTACTGGTAGTTAACTAGGTACGCGGAACCTTCAAAGTTCGAGAGGACAGGATGCAAAGGTACTTAAACAAACTGCAGGTCACCTTGCGCCGCTTCAAAGAGTGGACTCTACAGCATGCACCTCGAGAAAAAAATACTGAGGCTGATGCACTTGCCAATTTAGGGTCATCGATTGACGAAGACGAGATCAGCTCGGGGCCTGTCGTCCAACTCTCGAGATCTGTAATCGAGGAAGGGCATGCTAAAATTAATTCTACAAGCTTAAACTGGGATTGGAGAAACAAGTACATCAAATACATGAATAATGGGAGGTTACCATCTGATCCCAAAGAATCTAGGACCTTACGAACTAAAGCCACTCGATTCATATTAGACGAAGATGGGACGTTATACAGGAAGACGTTAGATGGTTCATTGGCGGTATGCTTGGGACCGGGAGATATTGACTATGTTCTGCGAGAAATTTGCGAAGGCACTTGTAGAAACCATTTTGGCACTGAATCACTAGTTCGAAAGGTCATCAGAGCAGGATACTATTGAGATTGCATGGAAAAAGACTCTAAGGAGTTCGTTCGAATAAGCGATAAATGTCAAAGGTTTGCTCCAATGATTCACCAGCCCGGTGAACAGCTTCATTCGATCCTATCCCCATGGCCATTCATGAAATGGGGAATGGACATCGTCGGTCCTCTACCATCGGCCCCAGGTAAAGCTAAGTTCATATTATTTATGACTGACTATTGCTCTAAAAGGGTTGAAGCACAGGCCTTCAAAAAAGTTAGAGAAAAAGAAATGATCGACTTCATATGGGTTCACATTGCATGTCGATTCGAGATACCTGCGAAAATAGTGTGTGATAATGGAAAATAGTTCATCGGCAGTAAAGTAACAAATTCCTCAAAGACCACAAAATAAAGAGGATACTATCGCGTATCACCCTAGTGAAAACGGACAGGCCGAATCAACGAATAAGACTATCATCCAAAACTTGAAGAAAAGGCTAAACGAAGCCAAAGGGAAGTGGAGAGAAAAATTGCCCGAGGTTCTATGGGCATATCGGATGACATCGAAGTCCAGTACTGGAGCAACTCCGTTTTCCTTAATATATGGATCTGAAGCCTTAATACCGATCAAAGTCGGAGAGCCCAGCACCAGGTTTGACATGCAACAGAGGAATCAAACCACGAGGCAATGAATACCAGCCTCGAGTTGTTAGATGAAATATGAGAAGCGACACTCGTTCGAATGGACGCACAAAAGCAACGAATCGAGAGGTATTACAACAGAAGAACCAATATTCGACACTTCAAAGTTGGGGACTTAGTCTTAAGAAAAATCACCATCAATACTCGAGACTCTAATGAAGGGAAACTCGGTCCTAACTGGGATAGACCCTATCAAATCCTCGACATAGTCGGGAAAGGATCTTACAAGCTCGGAACAATGAACGGCGAACCATTGTCGGATAACTGGAACATATCACTCCTCAAGCGGTACTATAGCTAAGGTATGACTTTCTCTTTTCTTTCATTTTATTTAAACATTCGAAACTAACTCATTGCAGGAGTTCAATCCAAGAAATCAAGACCTCAGGTTTTAAAGTACACGTTGCAATCTTTTTCCCTTAGACCGGTTTTTATCCCAAATGGTTTTTTCTGGCGAGGTTTTTAACGAGGTAACAACTATGTGCTTCCTGCGGATAATTCAACAGTATCCAAGGCTTCTTTACAATCAACCTAGAATAGTGGGGGACATCACCCTTGGATGTTATGTAAATGGGTCTCAATAGGAAGAATTTTGTAATGGGACAAACAATCGAATGAACCGTGTACATATAGGTTAGTCGAGTCCCGACAACAAAACATGTACGCGTGTATAAATAATACAAAGAAACACTCTCTTTTCTCAAAAATCTCATGTTTGAAGTATAATTTCTACTATACGAGTCATGTACTTACGATTCTCATCTATTGTGCAAAACTAACACTTGTGAAAATGGCTCAAGGGCCAAGTAAAAGCATACCTCAAACATTCGGGGACTGCATACTCGAGCTATCTAAGTTCGAAAGAATAAGATTTCAAAGAGGAACCCCTCTATATATAGGCCAAGGCCATCACACTCGAGGACTTACATTTCGAACATTCGAAAAGTTATCGAGAAACAAGTCCAAGAGACATACTCGAAGGCTACGACTATATTAAAGACTACGGACACATAAAAGGCTACGACCGAAATAATGCGGCCTAGAGACGTCCGACTTCCGCCATAAACTAAAGGCCTTCAAATACTTTGAAAAACGGTTAAAAAAGGCTACCCTCGGCAAAGCAAATAAAAAAGGGCTTCAATAAAATCAACCCTCAAACAATTTAAAGGCTTCGATAATATCAGCCTTCGAAAAAACCTCAAGAGGTATCGAGTTATCTTAACAGAAACGAGTTAAGAAAACATAGGATTCCGATCATCGGGCCCTCGAAAAACCCAATGGGTACAAAAATAACATGCTAAGGCATAAAGAAAATTTCACTAAGTCATTTAGCCGAAAAGGGGAAAATGACGCTTTTAGAGGCCGAATTGGCCCAATATAAAGAGCCTAAAGACCAATGTAAAGAGCCTAAGGACCGATTTAATAAAGCCTAAGGGCTAATACAATTAGAGTTCGAGACCTCGCTCTCACTCGATTCGAACCCAAGGGTTCAGTTATTTCGAGCTCAAACAAATGTTAAATACAGCTCGAAGATTCATTTAAACGGTATATAGCGGTGAGCTCGAGATACTTAACAATCATTTGATGAAAACCTAAGGGTTCACTTTATCCTAAAACTCAAGATTCATTCGAACTTGGTTATTAAAAGATAACTCATCGTTTAGTTTGATCGAGCCACCCCCGAGATAGATTCTCGAACGAGTTTCGAACTCGGGGACTTGCCCTCGTAAAAACGAAAAGCACAAGGGTTTATTTCGATCACGAGTTGAATCACAACAATAAAAAATTTCAAACAACTTTGATATAGGCAAAGAAGCATATCGGAAACCAAAAGCATACGAAGACATAAACCATTTGTACAAAGGGCCAAGTCAAGGCCTTACAGGAAGAGATAAAAAAGGAAAGAAAGTCCTAAAGCCTAGTCTACTCTAGGAGCCACGTCTTCAGGAGCCTTGTCCTAGGAAAACCCATCCTCGGGTGCCATATCTTCGGGAGCCTCTTCTTCGGCGGCCTCATACTCACCTTCTCCGCTCTCGGACCCACTGGCTTAATCCTCTTCATCGGAGAGAAAAGTTGCGGCCTCGGCTTCCAAAACTTTGGCATTTTCAATATCAGTCGAGAGGTCGAAGCCACGGGCGTGTATTTCTTCGAGAGCCTCTCACTGAGATTGCCTCCTAGTATGGTCAACTGCGCACGACAATCTAATCTCAGCTGCGGCGGATATCTCCTGTGCCCGAAGACTAGCAGCCTCAACATCAGATCAGTAAGAGGCCACAAGTGCCTCTACTTTATGCTTAGCCTTAGAAAGTTAGGCGACCAATTTAGCCTCGAGCTCTTCAACCTTCTGAGCTCGGACCAAGTTTTCCTATTTCGCAGCTTGAAGCTGGCTTTCGAATGATGCCAGTTGGTCCCGAAGTATGTCCTTCTCCGAGATGAGGCGTTCCATATGTTGTCTCCAACCCAGAGTTTTGCCTCTTTCATTTTGGCCTCCTCCCGAAGCTGCTCCACCAGCTCACCCTTCCGCTGAAACTGTAAGAACGAAGGGATAGTAGCCAAATTTTAACTAACACTTAGCAAGACTTGCGAGAAGTTACGTTACATGTTCGACGAGATTGGATCGATCTTGTCGAGCCTTTGCGAGTTAAGGTCGAAGGGCTAAAATCTCCTCCTCCTTTTGAAAGTAGAGGGGTTCGAGACCATCCCTCTCCTCTACGAGATTCTTGAGCTCTGCCTCGTACCGAGACAGCTCGGCTTTCGATTTTGAAGATGCTTCTCGATGAAGCACCATTAACTATATACAAATAAGGGATTGAGGTTAGAAGGAATATGAAGTAAACACGAGCCTCGGCGAACTTACTTGCTTTAGGAACCGCTGAGCCTCGGGGAACACAAACGAAGCATCTGGCTCGGGAATCTCGGAATATGTCATTCCCTTCATGGACATGTCCCACATTGGGAGTACCCATGGCTCGGGCAACTCGGAATTGCCCTTCGGAGAATGAGGGGCCGAGCGTGTAAAGACCCATAAAATTTCTTAACTAAGAACGATGCCCGGATAGATCCCCCCTGTTGATATAACTGTATAAATTCTTAAATCGGGTCCTTTTTTTGGAAGAAAAAGTACCCCAGGACTTAGAGGATAGAATTTTCCAGGTTTGTGCGGATCTGCGGTCCACTATGCGATCGCATATCACGTCTGCGGACCGCATAGTGGTCGCATAGTTGGGCCGTTTACTGTCCATTATGAGGACAGTTATGCGGCCCATAATGCGATCACATTTCATGAATGCGGGCCGCATATTTACATCTGAGTTTTTGTGGAGGGAGTTATGCGGAGCACTATGCGATTGCATAACAAGTATGTGGACTGCATAGTTGCCGCATACCTGGGCATATTCCTTTTCTTTTTGGCCCAGTTGAAGGACAATAATGCAGCAGGTCTGTGGACCTCATAACCGGAATACGATCGCATTCCGGATCGCAAACCTGCATCGGGGCTTCCAATTTTCTAATTTTAAAACCCGACCCCCAGCCTAATATAACACATATCCCCCTTATTTTTAACGACCTTCTGATAAAATAGAGAGAAGTGAGAGTGGGTTCTAGTGAGAGAGAGTCCCATCTTCACCAATTTGATCCTCTATCACTACTCGGGCCTGGAATTAATCAAGTAGGCCACTATTTTCTTTACCCCAAGAGGTAAGATTCTACCCCATTAACCTTAATTTTCAGATTCTTGTTAAAATAAAACATAGGTAGGTTAGTTCATGAAGGTGGGGGTTAAAGGCCTTGCATGCATGTAATCAAATTACCCTAATCTGGTAAAGGGAAGTAGGTTAGAGTAATCTTTCACTAAAAAGGGGTTATTTAATCTAAAGGAACACCTAGTGTTTTATAAAATGTTCAAGTGAGTTTAAGACAAGCTCATAATTCCTAATTCTAAATTCAATTGTGCCATATTGTGAATTAGATTGAAAGTGCTAGAAGGTCCGGTGAATTGTGATAGAAATTAAGGAAAGATCCCAACTCGAGGTATGTATGGCTAACTCTAATCTTCGTAGGATAAACCCATTCGTACTCACTTTTCGGGTACGATTCTCTTGTTTGACCCTCTATGGAATTTATGTACCTTATGTGCCAAATTGGAAAAATTCTTGCTTCTATGCCATTCCATGTTACTACCATATCGTTGTGTTATTTGAGTGTATGAATTGTGATCATTATGTTCCCTCTTTTACTATGTGTGCGATCCTCTTATGTGATAGGTGTGGTAGATGTGAAAGATTGGAATGACATGAAATATGAATCAAAGGATTGTGATGAGATGAAGTATTAATCAAGAGTTTGAATTGATATGAAACATGAACCAAAGGATTGTAATGATATGAAAGGTGAGAAAAAGAATGAAATGATGTGTGATGTGAATCAAGAGATGGAAAACTATAAAAGTGACCTAAAAGATCCATGAATCGATGGGGAATGTCCTAGGGTGAGATGGCCTATCCGATCGAGTCGGGATCAGACTCCATGACGTACACATGGAGACATGGAATTGTGATATGATGTTGATTTTAGCCTCACTGTTTCAGTTGAGATGGCCTAGCCGGTCGAGCAGGGACCGAACTCCGTGTGAACATGCTACGGTGGAGATATGTGATGTGATGATTGTTTGGGCCTCACCTAGGATGGCTTAGCCAGTCGGGCAGAGACCGGACTCCGTGTGGAAACGAAATGGTGTTTTAGTAATAATAATAAACAACATGAACTTAAAAGAACATTAACCAAAACATGGAAAAACGAGATAAGAAACATGGTGACTTTTGATTGTGTGGATTGTTACGTGAAGTCTCTATTTGCATTATTGCATGTTTATTGCTTATCCTATCTAGAGTAGAGCTTGTTCATACATACTATTACTATTCAATGGTACTAACATCTCTTTTTTCCGGGGCGCTACGTCTTTTTGAATGAATGTAGGTGGTTCTGTAGCAGGTAGCGCCGATCACCGATAGTGGTGCTTTCTCTTCCTCCCTTCCAGCAGTTCTAGTGAGCCCCACTTCCTTCTGGGGCCGTATGTTTATATATATATATATATATTGCTTCCCCTTTTTTACATGTTCCATTTTGAGGTATAGTCGGGGCCTTATCGCCGACATGTCTATGTATATTTCTCCAAATTCTTAGAGGCTCCGTAGACACTATGTGGGTTGTATATATATATTTGGGTAGTGTTGGACTTACTCGTAACCATGATTCCGTACCTTGAACATTGTAATTTGTATGTATGGTTTGGAAGACCTAGTGTTGATAATGGTAAAAGAGGAAAATGGGTTTAATGTTATGAAATTATGCTTTTTATTTGTCTCTTGCTAACTCATGTAATTAATGTATGCTATAACACGGGGTGAAACGAGTCGGGTAGGAAAGGTTAAACAGGCTTGCTTGTCCGGGTTCACTCGGTTGGGCGCCGGTCCCGTCCCTCGGTTCTGGGGCGTGACAAACTTGGTATCAGAGCCTAAGGTTTTAAAAGTATCCTAGGATGTCTCAGAGCCGTGTCTAGTAGAGGCCTTCTTATCGGTGTGTTGTCGACCACATCTATAATTAGGGGGCTGCATGGACATTTAGGAATACTACTCTTCATTATTATTCTTTATCGTGCGATGGAGTGAAAGGTGAGGTTGTCTCTCTCTAACTTTTGCATTGTTTCAACTTTTAGTAAATGGCACCCAAGAAGAAGGCTCAGCTCGGCCTAGAGGCCGATGCCACCCCAAGTGTGGCCATAAATTCCCAATTTGATGGTGCGAGTGAGGACAATTCCCCGACTATGAATCTTCCTAACTCTTCTGTTTCAGGCCAAACTATTCCAATTCCTGCTCCAGCAGAGGGTGCTACGATCCCTCCCGCTGATGTTCCTGATCCTTCCCCAGCCCCAGCTTCCGGTCCCGGTATTTCTGATGGGGACCTCAGGGGAGCTATTCAGATGTTGACGCAGTTGGTGGCCTCTCAGGCCCAGAGATCAAATATTATCCCCGCATCCTCTAGTGAGCAAGGGGATTCTTCAGGTTCCAGGGTCAACCGGTTTCTTCAGTTAGCCCTCCAGAGTTCACAGGTACTGACCCCAAGGCTGATCCTCAAGATTTTATCGATGAAATGTACAAGACCCTCCGAGTCATGCTTTCTATTGAGATAGAGGGGGTAGAGATGGCCTCCTATCGCTTGAAGGGAGCGGCATACTCTTGGTTCGAGATGTGGGAGGATTCTCGTGAGGAGGGTAGCCCTCCGGCGAGATGGGGTGAGTTTGCGAATGCTTTCATGGATTATTTCTTGCCTGTTGAGACTAGGGCAGCCCGTGCTACAAAGTTCGAGGTCCTCAAACAGGGTAATAGGAGTGTGTGGGAGTACCATATGGAGTTTGTGCGCCTGTCCAAGTATGTTATTCACATGGTGCCGACTATGGAGGCAGGAGTTCATCGGTTTGTACAGGGCCTTGGTCCCTTGGTTGTCAATGAAGCTGTTACAGCTGCTCTGCATTCCGATATGAATTATAGGAAGATTGTGGGATTCGCCCAGGCTACAGAGGCTCAGAAATTGAAGTTAAGGATGGAGTGAGAAGGTAGTAGTAGGGCCCGGTCAGCAGGTAACCCTGTAGGTTCATTTGAAGGTGGGAGACCAATCCTTGGGAGAGGGTCATTAGGGCCATCCAAGTCTTAGTCTCAGTCTTCAGCTAGTGCCCCGCCACCAGGGTGTCATCATCATCATCAGCAGGGAGGTCGTTTTGGGGCCAGTTCAGGTAGCAGGGGATTTTATCAGCTGGGTTCCAGCAGCAGCAGAGGGCCCTATGCCCCAAGTGTGAGAGGTTTCATTCTGGGTCCTGTTATCTGGATCGGCCAGTATGTTATGGGTGTGTGGAGAGAGGTCACGTTCAAAGAGACTGCCATTCATCCAGCCAGGGAGCACGTTAGGGTATCGCCCAGCCATCCAGTTCTTCATCAGCCACATCCTCAGCACGCCCACCAGCCTGAGGCCCTCCAGCACCAGCATGGCGTGGTGCAGCTAGGGGTGGCGGGGTCGGGGAGGACCCAGCTGGTTCTATGCCTTGAGTGGTTGTAAGAATGCAGAGGCTTCTCCAGATGTTGTCACAGGTATTTTGACCGTCCAAACTTGCGATGTGTATGCTCTTATTGATCCCGGGTCTTCTTTATCATATGTCACCCCTTTTATTGCTTCAAGTTTTGGGATAGAACCAGAACAGCTTCATGAGCCATTCTCAGTGTCGACCCCGGTTGGTGAATCTATTACGGTCGCGTTAGTCTATAGGAATTTTGTTGTCAAGGTGTGTGGTCGAGATACCACGGTCGATCTCATTGAGCTAGTAATGGTTGATTTTGATGTAATAATGGGAATGGATTGGCTCTATTCTTGCTTTGCTAAACTCGACTGTCGAACCAGAATGATGAGGCTCGAGTTTCCTAATGAACCAGTTATTGAGTGGGAGGGGAATAATATTGTGCCAAGAGGTAGGTTTATTTCTTACCTCAAAGCCTCAAAAATGATCAGAAAAGGGTGCATCTGCCATTTGGTCCGGGTTGCGGACACCACTTCGGAGGTGCCTGCTCCCGAGTTCGTGCCTGTTGTGAATGAATTTTTTGATGTTTTTCCGACTGAGCTTCCTGGTATTCCACCAGATAGAGAGATCAATTTCGGGATTGATGTATTTCTAGATACACAGCCAATATCTATTCCACCCTTCAGGATAACGCCAGCAGAATTGAGAGAGTTAAAGGAGCAGTTGAAAGACCTTCTAGAAAAGGGTTTCATTCAGCCAAGTGTGTCGCCTTAGGGCGCACCGGTTCTTTTTGTCAGAAAGAAAGATGTATCGCTGCGAATGTGTATTGACTATTGGCAGCTCAACAAGTTCACAATCAAACATAGATACACATTGCCTCGGATAGATGATTTGTTCGATCAATTGCAAGGTTCTAGGTTCTTCTCAAAGATTGATCTGCGGTCCGGGAATCACTAACGAAAGATCAGGGAGCAGGATATTCCTAAGACCGCCTTTAGGACCCGTTATGGGCACTTTTAATTCTTGGTAATGTCTTTTGGGCTAACCAACGCCCCAGCAGCTTTCATGGACCTTATGAATCGGGTCTTCAAGCCGTTTCTCGACTCTTTCGTGATAGTTTTCATCGACGATATCCTTGTTTATTCGCGAAGTTAGGAAGATCATGCTAATCACCTCAGGGCAGTTCTACAGACTCTTCATCAGCACCAGTTGTATACAAAGTTCTCAAAATGCAAGTTTTGGCTAGAATTAGTTACCTTTTTGGGTCATGTTGTCTCCAGGGAATGGATTCGGGTTGATCCCCAAAAGATCGCAGCTGTGAAGGATTGGCCTAGACAAACAACCCCGACAGAGATTCGTAGTTTCTTGGGTTTAGCTGGATATTTTTGGAGGTTCATGGAAGGATTCTCTACTCTCGCCTCCCCATTGACTAAGCTGATGCACAAAGCGATCAAATTCCAGTGGTCCGATGATTGTGAAAGGAGTTTCCAGGAATTGAAATCGAGATTGACTTCGGCGCTAGTGTTGACCTTGCCAGAGGGTACAGAGGGGTTTTTGGTGTATTATGATGCTTCAAGGGTTGGTCTGGGGTGTGTGTTGATGCAATGTGGTAAGGTTATAGCGTATGCTTCAAGGAAACTCAAGAATCACGAAAAGAATTATCCGACGCATGATTTGAAGCTTGCAGCGGTTGTTTTTGCATTGAAAATCTGGCGGCATTATCTTTATGGGGTCCAGTGGACGTGTTCATAGACCACAAGAGTCTTCAGTATCTATTCAAACAGAAGGAATTAAACTTGAGGTAGAGGAGATGGTTGGAATTGCTCAAAGATTATGATATGAATATCTTGTACCATCCAAGGAAGGCGAATGTGGTGGCAGACGCTCTTAGTCGGAAATCCATGGGTATTGGCTCACTTAGAAACAAGTCAGAGGCCTTTGGCTCGAGAGGTTTACCAGTTGTCCAGTCTGGGGTTTGTCTTTCGGCCTCAGACGAAGGGAGTGTTGTGGTGCATAATGGAGCAGAATCTTCGCTTGTGGCGGAAGTCAAGGGAAAGCAATTCAATGATCCAGCATTGGCGCGGTTAAGAGAGGAAATTTTAAGTCACAGGAGCACCGCTTTTTCACTCGGCAATGGTGACGATGTCTTGCGGTGTCAAGGGAGACTATGTGTTCCGGATGTGGAGGATCTTCGAGAGAGGATAATGGAAGAGGCTCACAATTCTAGATATTCCATACACCTAGGTTATACGAAAATGTATCACGATCTCAAGGAGGTTTATTGGTGGAATGGTATGAAGAGGGGTGTGGCGGACTTTGTGGCTAGGTGCCCGAACTGTCAGCAAGTGAAGGCCGAGCATCAGAGGCCCGGTGGATTGGCGCAACTTATAAAAATCCCAGTGTGGAAGTGGGAGATGATCAATATGGATTATATGATGGGGTTACCCTGCACTCCGTGTAAGTTTGACATTTGGGTAATAGTGGATCGGCTCACGAAGTCAGCACATTTCTTGCCAATCAAGTCCACCGACACTGCAGAACAACACGCTCAGTTGTATATCAAAGAAATAGTCAGGCTCCATGGCACTCCAGTTTCTATTATCTCGGATCGAGGGGCCCAGTTCACAGCTAACGTTTGGAAGAAATTTCAGCAAGGTTTGGGTACGCAAGTAAATCTCAGCACAACCTTCCACACGCAGACTGACGGGCAAGCAAAGCGGACTATTCAGACGCTTGAGGACATGTTGAGAGCTTGTGTTCTTGATTTTAAGGGTAGCTGGGATGATCATTTGCTACTCATAGAATTTGCTTACAACAACAGTTTCCATGCCAGTATTTAGATGGCCCCATTTGAGGCTTTGTACGGTAGAAGGTGTAGGTCTACGGTTGGGTGGTTCGAGGTTGGAGAGGCTGAACTGTTAGGACCAGATCTTGTGCATCAAGCTATGGAGAAGGTTATAATAATAAAAGAGCGGTTGAAAATTGCTCAGATCCGTCAGAAATTCTATTCGGACGTTCGCCGCAGGGATTTGGAGTTCCAAGTAGATTATTGGGTATTCTTGAAAGTATCTCCTGTGAAGGGGGTCATGCGGTTAGGAAAGAAAGGAAAATTGAGCCCAAGGTTTGTCGGGCCGTATAGGGTCACTCAGAGGATAGTACATGTGAACACCCAATTTTTGCGCCGCATAGAAATTACTCTTAAAATAATCAAAAAATAACTTTT
>ML291569.1:806-42029 GCA_005239495.1 Nicotiana undulata
CTAATATTTCTAAGATTCATTCCAGGCCAACCCTTCCTTTGTTTAAAATCAGAAAATTAATGAAAAGAAAGAGAAGGGGTTGGGAACCCTTACCTGCTAGAATGGAGAAGAAAGGGATTACTCGAATTTCCAGGCCTGAGAGACCTTGAAATTCACTTGGATGGAAGGATCACTTACCTTCTCAAGAACTCTCCTTTCCTTCTCTCTATTTGTTCAGAAAACTTGTTAAAATGAAAGGGGGCAGGGGTTAAATGAAACTGGGGTCGGGTATAAAATTTAGAAAATTAAAAGACCGTGTCGAATATGCGGTCAGGAATGTGATCGCATTCCTGACATGCGGTCCGCATATGGACCGCAGAATGGCCCCCAGGTGGGCCAAATTTTGAAAACATTCTGCCAGGGTATGCGACCACTATGCGGTCCGCATACATGTTATGCGATCGCATTATGCGTCGCATAACACCCCCTTCAAATGGGCAGTGATCTGCCCGTGTATGCAACAACTATGCGGTCCGCATACATGTTATGCGATCGCATTATGCGTCGCATAAAACCCCTTCATTTGGGCAGTGATCTGCCCGTGTATGCGACTACTATGCGGTCCGCATACACGTTATGCGATCGCATAGTGCGTCGCATAACACCCAATTTCTGGAAAAATTAAGTCCTTTCAAATCTGGGGTATTTTTACAAAAATCAAGGTCCGTTTTAAGAATTTCCACTGAGATACTCGGGGACTTATTCAGGCGTTATTTTAAGCAAGAAAGTTTTACAGGTCTTTACAAGAATAAGGGAAGGATAGAGAGTAAAAGAGAATTCCCTAAGATTCCTCTGTCTGCATAGGAGCTAGGTCACTGGGTGGGTTAATGGCAGGGTCCTGGGGCTAGGCTGATGCATCTCCCTCGGGCTCCTCTAGCTGGCCAAATCCTCAGTCTGGGGGATCACCCCTCTCCTTACTGGCGCACTGGTAGCCTCCTGCTCTGGCATCTGTGATGGCTGCACTGTCTGAGGTGCAGGGGCAGGCTCTCCTATGAGGAGATCTAGATGGATATCACCCGATGTAGTGAGCTTCGCCACCTTTATCTCCAGGTCATCCTGGCTCTTCCGCATCTTCTTTACTTGCTTACCCAGGGACTTGATTTCCTTCTCATGTGTGCCCATGGATTCCAGAATCTTCTTCTGGTTTTCAACTAAGCTCTTCAAAGTCTCCTCCAATGATGGAGGCAACTGAATCTGGGCTGGGGCTTCATGGGCTTCTATGGTACTGGATAGATCAGATAGCATTGGTGAAGCTACCTGCAGCCAATTGCTGATACCAGCCAGTGTCTGGTTTGCCCTCAGAGCAGTGTGAGGGTATGCTAAAGAAGAAGGCACTAAGGTAGGAATGGAGACTGATGGCCCAGAGTGATGCTGTGGCATGGTAGCAGAGGACCCCTTAGCAGTAGATGGCTCTGCACTTGTGGGACCGGTGGCTTTCCTCTTGGACTTGGGGTTATCCGGGCCTTTCAGACTATACCAAGAAAATGCCAACTTTGGCTTCAAATTGGTATCATAGTCCCTTCCCTCAACTCCCTGGTCCTGAAAGTACATAGTAAGGAAGTTTGGGAAGGGATATGAATGCTCACCATTTCTGATCGTCTTGTTAATCACCCTGGCAATGATATTGATTGGGAACCCCGTCATAATCGCTCCCACAATAATAGCACGGGAAAGTGGCATGTCACTGCCATGAGTGGTGGGGTCTATCCTGCAGCATACAAATGTGGCCCAACCCTTTGCCTCGAAGCTCAAAGTGTTCTTGAGGATAGGAACCCCTGCTGTCAGCTATGCAGGAGTAGTACCGGGAATAGCAATCACAGAGGCTAGCCAAGGGCGAGCCAACCCATCCAGCTCCACCTTCTCCAGATATTGAGTCTCATCCTCATCGTTGAACCCAACATAATCATTGAGTGCTTTTCCATTGAATATAATCTTCTTGTTGCGGACTTTGGTCAGGTATGTGCCCTGTTGGATGTGGGAAACATTATAATAAAAATCCGTTACCACAAACTCATTGGCCTTTGGCAAGCTCCAGGTTAAGAACTTCCACCCCACTCTCTCGTTGAAATGCCTTTTAACATTTTGGTTGTGATGTAGAAGGTCACGCTCAATGAAAGCCCTCTCTAATGTAAGTGACCTCAGAGGCCACCACTCTCTAAATTTATGATATGACTTCTCACTCACGAACCGGTCTTGCCATACTACCGGGTTCCGAGACCTCTCTAATTCCCCTGTTTGAGTATCACCACCCCTGCCATAATCTGGAGCATCATTATCACTATATATCTCTACTGGGACAAGTGTGGTGGATAGAGTTGTTGTACTAGGTACCGGAGGAGGTGGAGAATCACTGAGCCCCAAGCTATCCGAAGAGCTGGATACATAAGTGGACTCATCTATAAGCCGTAGGGGTTGGGACTGTGCCTCCTCTTGAGCTGGGCCAATTTCCCCCTTCGAAATTTCCCGAGAGGGGACATACTCGCTAGTCTGTGAGGTGTTCGGAGTGGGCCTTAGGAGAGTCTGCTTTTTTCCAATTATCCTTCTCGGGGCTTGGGGTACTGCTGGTTGTTTGTCCCTACCCCATGCCCGAGAGGACTCACCCCTTCCGGGTTGTTTATCATGGCCCCCTATAGAATAAACCATTGTCTGCAAACATAATCAGTGAAACTCATTAGTATTGTTATTCAATCAAGCATTAGATGTGAATGCAGATAAAGGTTGCATTAGATAAAACATAGAGGATGGGTGTCAGCAGAAAAAGAAGCGTTGCAGCGGAAAGGCCACCGCTGACAGCGAAAAATGAGGCGCTGCAGCGGAAAGATGGGGATCAGAGTACCTATTCTCTAAACCTACTTATTGATGACCACGGAAAACAGGGCACGACCGCGTAAGTTCCACCGCTGACAGCGTAAAAACGAACACGGCCGCAAAATCAAGATAAAACTTCTCTGAACTTTATTTTCGCTGTCCGCAAAAAAGAACCTACCCGCGGAAAGCTGGCCGCTGACAGCAGAAATTCCATCGCGGACGTGTTAAGCTGCCAATTCAAACATAAAAGAAGCACAGTTCCACTGATCGCGGAATTTAGTCAGCGGCCGCGGAGTTCAAAGGAAATAGACACTGGGGAAGGGCTTCAAAAAACTAGGGTTCATGCTTATCAAACAATATGGCAATTATAGAGCAAAGTTAGACACCCCAACCCTCATTAGGCCTCTAAAACACTAACCCATTCATTTATATCACTAGTTAAGCATGCTATTGATTTTAGGTCTATCATAACTCTAATGAGAAAGAAAAACTAAAAAAAAGAGGAGAATCTACAAATAAAATTAAAAGATTGAACATACCGGTAGCTAGATTTGATGTAGGAAGTAAAATTATTAGATGAGATGAAGTTTAGATGCACACGATGAGTATGATGAATAGTGAAAGGGGTGTTGTGGAATTCTAGAGTGAGAAAAGTGTAAAAGGATTAGGGCATCTCTATATATACTAAACCCTAGGTCCTACACCGCCTTACCTGGCGCGGCAGCGTAATTTCACCACTGACCGCGCTTTGCACAAGCTGAAGATCTAAGGTTGTAAATCCATCGCTGGGAACAAAAACACAACCGCGACAGTGGAAGTGTGGTCGCTGACCACAGAATTCCAAATGAGGACGCGGATTAAACTTCAGATAAGTAACATTTTTAGCTCAACAAGTCCGCGCCCACTTCCAATTTTCGCCCCCGCGTAAATGGCATCGCTAACTACGAAATTTTGAGTGCTGTCAACGGTCCATGCTCACTTAGGCAATTCTCTCCAGTAAATGTCCTACACGGCATCAAACAAGTCCTACACAAATCTCACAACCAGTTAGTTCAAAGAGCCTAGTCTAAGAAGAAAAATGAAAAAGAAAGGAAAAATCATTTTGGTTGCCTCCCAAGAAGCGCCTGATTTAACGTCGCGGCATGACGCAGGTTACCATCCTTATTGAAACTTTATCAAAGCCACCATGTGGTTGTCATCAAATTTTCCCAAGTAATGCTTTACACGATGCCCATTCACCTGGAAGATTTCACAATTTTTGTTCCTTAAGTCAAGAGCACCAAAAGGTGTTACATGCACTACCTCAAAGGGACCACTCCATTTGGAATTTAACTTACCCGGAATCAGACGCAATCGGGAGTTGAAGAGAAGGACCAAATCATTCTCTTTGAATTCTTTGCTTCTGGCATATTTATCATGCAAATTTCATCCTCTTCTTGTACAATGATGAGCTTGAATAAACATGAAACTGTAATTCGTCAAGCTCATTGAGGTGTTCTAACCGGAGATTTGTTGCAATGTCCCACTCGAGATTTAACTTCTTCAAGGCCCACACTGCTTTATGTTCCAGCTCAAACGTCAAGTGACATTCTTTTCCAAACACCAACCGGTAAGGGGACATACCGATTGGAGTCTTAAATGCAGTCCTGTAAGCCCATAGCACATCATCTCGCTTCCTTGACCAATCCGTTCTATTGGCATTAATAGTTTTGGACAAAATGCTCTTGATTTCCCTATTTGAAACCTCCACTTGCCCACTAGATTGAGGATTCTAAGGAGTATGGACCTTGTGATTGACACCATATTTAGAAATCAAATTATCAAATGCCTTATTACATAAATGAGACCCCCCATCACTAATAATTGCTCGAGGTGTACCGAACCGTGTCAAAATGTTCTTCTTGAGAAAAGCTACTACACTCCGGGATTCATTGTTGGGCAAAGGCACAAACTCGATCCACTATGACACATAATCTACCGCCAAAAAAATGTAAGTACACAAGGTTGGAGTTTATGCCCCACACATCAAATATGTCAACTTCAAGAATAGTTGTGAGGGGCATTTCATCCTTCTTTGATATTCCTCCAGCTCGCTGACACTCATCATATCTATTCACAAGATCACTAGCGTCTCTATACAAGGTTGGCCAATAAAAAACACAACTCAGAACTTTGGAAGCAGTCCTTGCCCCACCGTGATGACCACTGTAGGGAGAGGAATGACAAGAATCAAGTATGCTCATTTGCTCCTCCTCTGGGACACACCTACGAATCACACCATCATTGAAAATTTTAAACAAGTAGGGCTCAACCCAATAATAGTCCAAACTGTCCCGTCTGAGTTTCTTTCTTTGGTTAAAAGAGAGCTCAAACCCTGCATCCTTCTCTAATATCTTGCATAGGGGATTCACCACTTTGGAAAAGTCTTTAACCGCCGGTAGAACCTTGCATGCCCAAGGAAACTTCTAACTCCCTTGACGGAAGTCAGAGGAGGTAACTTTGAAATGACTTCTATTTTAGCCTTGTCCACTTCTATTCCATCTTTTGAGATCTTATGGTCGAGGACAATACCCTCCTTGACCATAAAGTGTCATTTTTCCCAATTCAACACAAGATTCGTCTTTTCATATCGGGCTAGAAACTTATCAAGATTTTGCAAACATTCTTAAAATGAGTCTCCAACAACACTAAAGTCATCCATAAAGACTTCGAGGAAGTCCTCCACCATGTTCGTAAATATCACCATCATGCACCGCTAAAATGTAGCGGGTGCATTACACAATCCCAACGACATTCTAGAGAATGCAAAGGTCCCATACGGGTAGGTGAAGGAAGTTTTCTCTTGATCTTATGGGGATATAAGAATCTGATTGTAACCTGAGTACACATCCAAGAAACAATAGAAGGCTCGCCCGGCAAGTCTGTCTAACATCTGGTCTAGAAATGGCAATGGAAAGTGATCCTTTCGGGTAACCTATTTCAACTTCCTGTCGTCCATACATACCATCCAATAACTCACAGTTCGAGTAGGGATCAAGTCATTCTTTTCATTTTTCACCACGGTCATACCCCCTTTTTCGGAACACACTGCACCGGTGAAGTCCAAGCACTGTCTGATATTTGACAGATAACCCCTGCATCAAGCCATTTGATGATCTCCTTTTTGAAAACCTCTTGCATTGCCTCATTCAACCTCCGTTGATTGTCCACAGACGGTTTTGCATCATCTTCAATAATAATTTTATGCATGCAAAAGGCCGGGATTATGCCCCGAATATCACCTAAGGTCCATCCAATTGCTTTCTTTCTCCTTTGGAGAACTTCAAGAGTGGAGTTTACTTGCACTTGGGTTAATCAAGCAGAAAGAATAACAGGTAATGTAGAAGAATGGCTCAAGAATTCATACCTGAGGTGTGATGGGAGAGGCTTCAACTCCAAAGTTGGTGGCTCCTCGATCGAGGGCTTTGTCGATGGAGTCTTCCAATTTTCCAAATCCAAGGATAGGTTACGGGGACAATAAGAACATGAACCCATACCTTGCAATGCGTTACAACATTCAACCAAGCCATCCCTTACATCATCCTCATGGTTCAACAAGACAGCTTCCATGGGATCTTCCACATTGATCATTGAGCTTGTATCATCAATTATCAAATTTGTCACTAAATCCACAAAAGAGCACACCTCGGTACTATTTGGTTGCCTCATTGACTTGCACATGTGGAAGACAACCTTTTCATAGCCCACCCGGAAGGTAAGATCACCAGCTTCAACATCGACCAATGACTTCCCCGTTGCTAGGAACGACCTTCCTAAGATTATAGGCACCTCATAGTCCATCTCATAGTCTAAGATCACAAAATAAGCAGGCAAGATAAACTTGTCGACCTGTACAAGAACATCATCAATAATACCAAGGGGCCGCTTCATTGTTCTATCCTCCATTTGAAGTCTCATTGAAGTTTCTCGTGGTTTACCAATACCCAAAGTTTTGAAGACGGAGTAAGGCATCAAATTGATACTAGCACCCAAATCACATAATGCCTTTGCAAAATCCGCACTTCCAATGGTCCAAGAGATAGTAAATGCATCGGGATCTTCTAGCTTGGGAACCATCGAGTGCACAATGGCACTAACTTGGTCAGTCATTTTGATGGTCTCACATTCCATTGATCTCTTTTTTGTCACCAAGTCTTTCATAAACTTGGTGTATCCCGGAATTTTCTCAAGAGATTCCACTAATGGCACATTGATTGACAAGATCTTCATCATCTTTATCAACTTCTTGAATTGATTTTCACTTTTCTGCTTTTCTAGTCTTTGAGGATAAGGAGGAGGAGGCCTAGACAAAGGTGTCTTGGATTTTGGCACCACCGGCTCTGGTATGTCTATCACATGTTCCTTAGACGGGTTCACGTCATTTTGTGAATCCTCCTCATTGTCATTGATATCAATCCTTACTTCACCATTCACTTGTTCTTCATTCACTTGCTCAACCACTAGAGGAACATCATAATTTTCCATTTCATCATCATCACACACAACTCTCTTTTGCTTGGAGGTACTTGCTTTACCACCTCGATCACTCCTTGTGGTCACCGCCATTTCATGCCCAGTATTGTTATTGTTCCCTCCCCTCGGGTTTACTACCGTGTCACTAGGTAGTGCCCCCTTAGGGCGAGTGTTCAATGCTTGCGATATTTTCCCCATTTAGACTTCAAGATTGCGAATAGAGGTAGTGTGGGAGGCAATTTGAGCATCAGAATCGGCAGTCCTCTCCATCATCTGTTTGAACATATTCTCGATCCGACCCATATCATTTCTTGATAAACGTTGACCTTGAGATCTATACGTAGGAGGATTGTTGGGTTGTTGATACATTGGGGCCTTTGAAAGCCCGGCCCTCGGTTGCCATTTACACCCCAATTGCTGTTGTTGTTGTCGTTCCAATTGTTGTTGCCACGCCAATTCTGATTATTATTCCCCTAATTGCTTGAGTTGTCGTTGTTTCAGTTTCCTTGCCCTTGATTGTTCCAATTCTGATTCCCTTGAGATCTCCACTATTGGTTTGAAGCATTGCTCCGTTGCCCTTTGTAGTTATTTGCATACATCACATCCTCACTCTGGTCTTCATATGAATCATCATTGTTGTATCCACTCACACCTTGCTCACTTTGATCATTATTGGCTTGCATTTATTGGCCACATTGTCTTCGCCTCTTGACCATTAGATTGACCCCTTCTATTGCATTTACTTACTTTGGTCCTTGGATTTACTGAAGCTGTGCTTTGGCAAGTTGATTCATAGTTGTTGTTAACTCAGCAATGGCTTGTCCATGGTCTTGGAGTTCCTTATGAAGATTGATCACATTCGGGTCACCTTGAGGAACGTTTGCCCGACTTTTCCACGCTAAAGAAGTGTCAGCCATTTCATCAAGAATATCACATGCTTCATCATAAGAAAGCTTCATGAAATTTCCCCCAGCCAAGTGGTTCACCACACATTGATTGGTCGTGTTTATACCCCGATAAAATATTTGTTGGATCATAGCTTCTGTCATGTCATTATTGGGGCGTACCTTGACCATTGTTCTGTATCTTACCAAGTCTCATGGAGGGGTTCATTTGGTTCCTTTTTGAATGCTAAGATTTCATCCCTTAAAGCTGCCATATGTCCGGGTGAGAAAAACGTGGCAATAAACTTGTCAGCCAACTCATCCTAGGTAGAAATGGAATGATTGGGGAGTCTTTCGAGCCAATCCAATGCTTTCCCTTTAAGAGAAAAAGGGAACAGTCTAAGCCTCAAAGCATCCTCCGACACGTTAGTTTTCTTGCTTCCCCAATAGGTATCCACAAATCCCTTTAGGTGTTTATAAGCATTATGATGGGGAGCACCTATGAAATACCTTCGCTGCTCCAATAATGTCAATATCACATTCCTAATCGGGAAATTACCCGCCCCGATTTGGTGTGGGACAATTGCACTAGCATACCCTTCATTTGGACGCACCCGAGGAGCTGCTCTTTGAGGAGGTGGGGGAGGGGCTAGAATATTTTCATTGGCCTGACGACCTCTTCTTTGAGCTTCAGGGACTAGATGCACCTCATCATCCCCGTTATCATCTACCTCTTCCCCCGGCATAACATTGCTGAAAGGATCAACCATTTGTACCTAAAACGTTTAAACACACAAGTTAGTAAAATAGAAGGAAAGAAAAACAATCTACACAACTAGTCAAATAGACAGCCAAAACCATTTAACTCCCCAGCAACGACACGAAAAGTGATCGGCTCCAACCCTGCTCCACTATAGAATGGCGAGCAGGGGTCGATGTAGCTTTTAACCGAGAGGATCTTGATCGATATCCACAGGGTGTTAGAAGATTGGAGTTGGGTTCCTATCCGACTTAGTTATGTATCTTGTCTTTAATTACACTTCTAGTACTAATATGGTTTGTTTCTATTCTAATTGTATTGCTATTGATTTCTAGAAAGAAGTTAAGTATAATATTTTTTATAAGGGTTTTCTCAATTTATAAAGGGCACTAGGGGAGTGACTTCCCCCTAGGTGGGTATCTAATGGGTATCAAGAATCTAGGACAATCTTGTTATGATTGGGGTCATGATATAACCATCACACATAAGTGTTCACTCTATACTTCTCGGTAGTTTGAGTGACATAACCCGATTTGGCTTTCTCAAGTCCAAATGGGTGTTCATGCATAGCAAATCATATTAGCTTAAGTCGGGTATTACTATCTCTAGGTTTAACCCTTTAATTGGGGCTATCAATCTCTTGAATTCACCCCAATTTCTTGTTAGCCTGATTTTCCTAGACTTAGGCCCTCATTATCAAGAAGAGCCTAAGTCATAAAGGCATGAATCAGTATTTGCAATCACTAATTCTACAATTAAAGCATGAATTATTCTAAATATAACTCACCCATAAACAATTAAGCCCTAAAATTCAAAACCCATTAAATACCCACACTAGGATTGGGTCGCAACCCTAGCTATTGGGTCTAGCTACCCATGATAATAGCATAAATCAAAGGTAAAGATGAAATATAGGCCATAATATTCAAATAAAAGATGGAAATTTACAGATTGAAGATAAATCTACTCTAAAATTACTCAAAAGAGAAAATGGCTACTATTTACGAGCTCTATCAAACATAGGATAACCTAAAAATGCCCCTACAGAGGTTCCGCTGTCATCTAATGATTGAAGATAAATCTACCCTAAAATACTCAAAAGAGAAAAAGGCTGCCGTTTACGAGCTCAATCAAACATAAGATAATAAAAATATGAAAAAGAACTATTTATACACAACTAAAATTACTGGACAAAAATGCCCCTACAGAGGTTCCGCTGTCATCTAAGGATTGAAGATAAATATTCCCTAAAATACTCAAAAGAGAAAAAGGCTGCCGTTTACGAGCTCAATCAAACATAAGATAATAAAAATATGAAAAAGAACTATTTATACACAACTAAAATTACTGGACAAAAATGCCCCTACAGAGGTTCCGTTGTCAGCGGAACTCTAATCGCCTTAGCGTTATGAAAAAGCACGGCCGCAAAAATTGAGCCCTGACCTCGTTCAGTGCTTGACCCAAAATTGTTGACTCTCTGATACTTCATTACCGCTCTCAGCGGAATTTTCGCCGCGGTCGCGCTAATGGGTTCACGATCGCACTTTTGTGACGCTGTCAGCGGTCCCAGCTGAGTCAAAATTCCAACTCTCTGAATCTACTTCCACAACCTCCCTCAGTATTCCGCCTCAGTGGTCAAGCTTGCGCTACAACGTGAAAGTAGCAGTGTCAGCGCTTTATTGAGTTCAGGGTCTTTGCAAGATTGGCTCCTTTTTAAAGTTGTTCTGGCCTCTATGCATCATTTTGACCAAAACCTTGCAAGTAAGAACCTTGAGTTAGTTTTCCGGAATACCTTAACGCGTTTTTTCCCCAAAACATAAGCAAATGAGAGTAAATAGTAGGTCAAAATCCCTAGTTATCAGAGATTGAGGTTCATAATCATCGAGATTCAGAAAAGATCGAAGTGAGCATAATAGTGATACCGACGCAAATGCAAGGATTTGTGATTAGAGTTTTAACATCAGTACTTCCGAGTTTGTTTTTGTTTTAAGAAGCATGGGGGATAAGCTACGATGGCCAAAGGAAATGAGATCAAATCCAAATAGAAGAAACCTAGATTTCTGGTGCGAGTTTCATAACGACCACGACCATAAAACATCAGATTGGAGACTATTACAAGGTGAGGTGGAACATTTGTTGAAACATGGTTATTTGACAGATTTGTTCAGCGAGAAAGGCAAACAAGATTACATGAAAAATAGATAAGTGCCCCCAAAACCTCCGTCTCCAAAGAGAATAGAAAATGTGATAAGCGGAGGGGAAGAAGTCAACGGTGTATCTTATCCAACTGCAAGAAAAACATCAAAGTTCACGGTAACTCAGGGAAAGAGAGTTCGTCAAACTTTGTAAGAAAACAAAATAACATTTGATGATGCAGATGCAAATGTCTTGATGATTCCCCACAACGATGCACTGGTAATAGATTTACTTATACATGATACTAATGTAAAATAAATTTTGATTGATCCATGTAACTCCGTGAATATTATTCTATTGCGAGTGGTAAACCAAATACTAATGGGCGACCGTGTAGTTCCAAAAGCACGTTCCTTATCTGGATTTGATAACTCAACCGTTATTACAAAGGGTGAGATAGAGCTAAGTACACTCGCGGAAGGTGTCATCAAAGAAACGAACTTTCAAGTGATAGACACGGACATGGACTACAATGTGATTCTTGGGACGCCATGATTTCATGATATGGATGTTGTGCCATCTACATTACATCAGGTTATTAAATTTCTTTCGAAACGGGAAATTAAACAGATTCGAGGAGATCAACGAACTTCAAGGAATATCAACGGAGTGATGCAGGCAAGTCAGAAAGATGCGTGTGCAAACGAGGAAGATGCGGTAAATAAAATTTCAACTGAAATTGTATCAAAACAGATCGATTGTAATTCAAGAACCAAAGGATAATGAAAACAAAAAAACAACGATTGAGGAACTCGAAGCTGTTGCACTATTCTAACAATGGCCATATCGAAAAGTTCATATTGGATCAAGGCTAAGCCTGGAAATTAGAGGTAAGTTAATTGAATTCATAAAAGCTTACGCAGATTTTTTTGCATGGTCGCATTTAGATATGACAGGTATACCTCTGGAGGTGATGACCCATAAATTAAATGAAGATCCATCATACATACCTGTCAAGCAAAAGAAGAGGAAGCAAGGATCATTCAAAAATTAAGTGATCAATGATGAGGTACAAAAACTCTTAAAGATCGGTTTAATACCCAAGTTAAAATATCCTAATTGGTTAGCTAATACTGTGGTAGTTCCGAAAAAGAACGGTAAATAGAGAGTTTGTGTAGATTACACTGATTTAAATAAAGCATGTATGAAAGATTCATTCCCTTTACCACATATAGATCAATTGATTGATTCTACTGCATGTCATGAGTTGGTATGCTTTTTAGTGCATATTCTGGTTATAATAAAAAAAATGGGTCCCTTAGACGAAGAAAAAACTTCATTTATTACGAGCAAGGGGACTTATTGTTACAAAGTCATGCCTTTTGGCTTGAAATATACTGGAGCCACATATCAGAAGTTGGTGACCAAGATGTTCCAAGAACACCTGGGAAAGACAATGGAAGTATATATTGATCATATGTTGGTCAAATCTACACAAGCAAAAGATCATTTTCAACATCTTTCAAATACCTTTGAGATCCTCCGCGGCTATAATATGAAATTGAACCCAGAAAAGTGCGCTTTTGGCGTAGCTTCAGGTAAGTTTTCAGGCTTTGTTGTATCTCATAGAGGTATTGAAGTAAATCCTGCTCAGATTAAAGCTATTGAGGAAATCCCTGATATGCTCACGAGATAAAAAGAGGTACAAAGATTGACATGTAGAATTCCAACTCTGGGAAGATTCATTTCAAAGTCTGCAGAAGAAAGTTTTAAATTCTTTTCAGTATTTAAAAGCAAAATCATTTCGAATTGACTGAGGTATGCCAAGAAGCCCTCAAAGATTTGAAGACATACTTGTCAAATCCTCCTTTGCTAGCTAAACCAAAGGATGGTGAAAAATGGTTTGTATATCTTGCAGTTTCAATGTGATGACCCAAAGGATCATCCTATGAATTAAAACTAATTTTCGGGTTCATTAGCCTTAAAACCTTAATTTTTATTTACCTCAATTTTCATGCGCAATTCGGGCATGAATCCGGAAAGCTTTCATATGGAAATATATGAAATAATAATTTTTGAGAGTTAAATTTGATTTTTGGTTGACTTCGGCCATTGTTTTGAATAAAAAGACTGGTACCTATGTTCTGATTGTCCCAGGAGGTCCGTACTAAAATATGTGACTTGGGTGTATGCCCAGAATCAAATTCCGAGGTCCCTAGCCCGAGAAATGAATTTTTGAAGAAAATTGTTTGATTGAAATTTAAACAAACTAAAGAAAGTGATTATTGTTTGAACTCATGGGTATCAGGCCCATATTTTGGTTCTAGATCCCGGTACAGGTTAACTATAATGGTTAAGTCATATCTGTGAAAGTTGGTGAGAATCGGAGTTGATTTGACGTGATTCGGACGTCCGGTTGAGAAGATAGTAATCTTGAAGTGTTCTTGAGAAAATAATGAGTTTTGATGATAAACCTGTAGTTTTAGGTGTTATTTTGATGATTTGATCAAACGAGAAAGTCCGTATAATATTTTTAGACTTGCATGCATGTTTGGTTTGAAGCCCCGAGGACTCGGGTGAGTTTCGAATAGGCTATAGAGTGTTTAAAACTTGGAAAATCATAGATGGTGTCTGGTGTCTGTTTGTCACGATCCCAAATCCTAACAGGTCGTGATGGTGCCTATCGCGTAACTAGGCTAGCCAACAATCACATAACTACAAACTTAGTTTAATCAGATATCGCAATATCATTTAATATCCGCATAGCAAGTATGAAAATTTCCTAAGTCTTTAAACAAATATAAAATAATCCACTGTCTAAAAAATTCCCCTAGGAATGGAGTCAACATGGTCACGAGCATCTAAGAAATAAAACTGACTCTGCTAATGTCATAAACAATGTCTAGGAAATACTGATAAGGAAGGGAAGTGAAGAAGCTGCGGACGCTGGACAGCTACCTCGAAATCCCGTAAATATTGTTGATAACGAGCGAATATGGCTAGTACTCCGCACTAGTACCTGGATCTGTACACAGAGGTACATGGAGTAATGATGAGTATGCCAACTCAGTAGAGATGAAAATAAATCACAGTATGAAGAATAAGAAACACACAACAAAATTACACCAATCCACAAAACAGTAAAATTACCACGGTTCAAATAAGTGTATATATGTTCAAACCAGTTTCCATAAAATTCTTTAAAACAAGCATATTTTCCAGTATTTCTCGATAAACTCTCAAAATATCAGTTTGAAAATTAAGTGAATCATGGTCAAAACTCAATAAAACATCATCATACATCTGCCCCTCGGGCCATAATCATCACTCGTAAATATTCCCTCAGCTAGTCACCATCTCTCTGTAACAGTCACTTAGCACCTCACAATCACTCATGCCTCCCAATCACTCGTCACTCGGCACTCGGCACTCGCACTCAGTAGGTACTTGCGCTCACTGGTGGTGTGTACAGATCCGGAGGGGCTCTTTCAGCCGAATCGCTATAAACAAGCAAAATCATGGCATCAATCACTCTCAGGCACACAGCCTATCTCATATCATAACATCCTTAAAATATAGGCTCTCGGCCTCACTCAGTCAGACACTCTCAATATGCCATTCGGGCCATAAATATACCGGGTTCTGGACCCAAAAATAGTATTTCATTTTCAAGAAATAATATCAACATACTCTGAGTGTCAAAACAATTATCAAGAAGGACTGAGTGAAAATTCATAGTTTCAAAGTAGTGAGAATATCGGTAAAATATCCCCCAAGGGGTTAAACAGATCGGCACTAGGCCCCAAACATGGCTTACATCCCAAATATATAAAAAATATATCAATACAATTAAGCATAGGATTTAAAAGCGATTTCGCAACTCAATAGTCTTCTAAAAAGGAATATATTTCCAAATTCCCAATTTGTGCACTCCAAAACCGTGAAAGGATGCAAAGTCCGGGGTTTCATACCCTCAGGACATGATTTAAACACATTACTTACCTCAAACTAGCCTGAAAAGCTACTCTGCAACCCGCTTGCCTCTTGAATCAACTTCTGAGTGCTCCAAATCTATAAAGATCATAGTTTTCTCATCAAATTATGCTAAGAGAATGAGTTCCAATTGAAAAACATCAATTTTAGCACAAAACCCGAAATTTGCCAAAACCCGACATCCAGGCCCGCATCTCGAAACTCAACAAATTTTATAACAAAATGTTCTTCATCTTCTCACGGATCAGTATATATAAAGAACTCAAAAATCAGAGTTCGTTTGACCCCTAGAATCATCCCTAGAAGGTCTCATAATCTCAAGCCCTAACTCCACCTTTTTCTACTGATTTTCATGAATTAAGCACTGATATTTTGTTCCTTAATCACAAATAATCGAGTTTTAGGGTCCAAAATCCTTACCTCAATGAAGAACAATGATTTCCTCTCTTCAAAATTGCCTCAAAGCTCTTTTCCCGTTCAAAAATGGTGTAAAAGGTTTTAATGGTCGCGGAGGTTTTTTTTTATTACTGTCGCGTTTTACTGTTCACCCGAGTTACTGTTCACGCGTTTTACTGTTCACCCGAGTTACTGTTCATGCTGTTGTGAAAAAAATGCAGCAACTTTTCTTCTAGTCTAAATTGATCGGTTAACCTTTCGAAATCCACCCGAGGCCCTCGGAAATCTCAAGAAATATACCAACACGTCCTATAACATTATTCGAACTTAGTCGAGCCTTCGAAACACCAAAAAAAATATCAAAACACCAAAATCACATCAAATTCAAGCCTATGAACTTTAAAATTCCTAAATTCCACCAACGACGCCGAAACTATCCAACACAAATCCGATTGACCTGAAATTTTGCATACATATACAAAATGACATTACAAACCTGCTCCAACTGTCGGAATTCCATTCTGGCCTTGATAGCCTATTTTCCGCTGCCGACCGAAAATCGCCAAAAACTAACTTTCGCCAATTCAAGCCTTATTCTACACGGGAAATCACAAAAATATTCCAGACACACTCCTAAGTCCCAAATCACCTAACGAAGCTATCTGAGCCATAAAATCAGCATTCCGTGGTAGTTTACGAATAAGTCAACTCTCGGTTGACCTTTCTAACTCTAAAGCTACTTTTAGAGACTAAGTGTCTTAATTTCTTCTATAACCATTCCAATTCCGAGCCAACCGACTCTAACACATCATAAACAATATAACCAACCTATGACAAGGCAAAAACAGGAATAATAATGAAATATTTACGGAACGACCGGTCGGGTCGTTACATTCTCTCCCACTTAAACACACGTTCGTCCTCGAACGTTTCTAGAGTTGTTCCACACACCACCAAAAATGTTGTGTAACCTACCATGCACATATTTAGAGGTGATCCCACGTCACTCTACCACATATAGGTCTAATAGCACAACACAATTGAAATTTGAAAATCCAATCTTGACCCATAAACCTTAGAACCAAGTTCCACTTCTGAAATGATTTACAAGTTCAAATCCCACAACTATAAGCTGAAATAGTTTGAACACGCTGTATCAAGACATATCTGTAACCCAAGAGTAACCACATAACATACCGCATGACTCAACCACCCATAGCGATAACTCCTAATCACAATAGCTGCTCAAAACAACCCAATACCGGTACATATCCTCTTATCAAACCATGCCTCGCTCTAATACTTCCATATACTGCCGATGATGAAAGAGACACGTAAAAACCAGCAACCATTCGTCCGATCAATATCAATACCATCCAGATCCATAACTAGTGCACTTAATAACCACATTCCAAGGAATCAATTCATTAAATAAACAAGACTTACACGAGAGGACTATCCTGCCATTAATTACTACTATCACAGCATCATGCTAGAAGCCCGGTACACATCGTGAAACCATATCACACAAATTCGACACCAAGGATCATACCTCTACTTAACTCTGCTACAAAGCGTGATCCCATCCAACCGCTGGACCACATGAAATATTCCAATCCACCTTGCTCAAAATCAATAACCATGCAAAATTCGACATCAATTACTCAAAGTGCATTGCCATAACCACGTGGAAATCGGGCGATACCATGCCACCCGAACCAGAAAGAACATCACTAATACGTCTCAATCCTGCAACACCCAATTACTTACCTTACCCAAATCTCGCTATAAAGCCCCGATAGAATCGCACCCTATGCACATATAACCAATGATCACAACTCCTCGAACACTGAAAGGTAACTCATAGATCACTCCAAAGCACGAATAAGCTCAATGACAATCAAATGGTACATCCCTCAACAATAGCAATTTGGGGTCAACAATTCCGACTCAGTGTAGAACACACACCCATACTTGCCTACCAATAATTATATTCTAAATCAACTCTGGTCATCCACAACAGGAAGATAACTCTCCAAAGGTTCATAATGACTGAATCATGAGATATACTAACACCTGACTAGCTTTGCTCGCATCCTCGTAGTTCACAACTACAAGAAAAATCTGTTTATGAAAACTCCCAGTCTCGAAGTCCCTGAAAAGCACAAATTACTATATCTGATCCCCAACTGCACCACTCAAATATATAACATGTCTCCAATACTCAATCATTCCACAGGGATACTCCTATAATTCTTCTGTGCCACCAACAAACTTGAACATCAGCAGTCGATCCAACAAAAGAGCGTCGTAACACCAATGAAGCACCCTTACTCAAACACATTGCCTTAAAACATTGTCCTTTATGAATGTATACTCTCATCTATCCATCCAATAGTTGTATCCTTTACCTAATCATCTGAAACTTCCAGTTCTGACCTTCCTTCCAGAACTGAACCGTGACCTCACATATGCCACTCTCCACTATACACAAAATACCACATACATCATGCAATCCTATGATAAATATGAGAATTTCATGCTCCCTTCCTAGCCACAAACAACTACGTACCCAATTAGCCAAGAACTTTCCATTGATCCCATTTAGAAGCAAATCACTATACATCACATGGCCCTCACGCCAGTAGAAATATATATCTCCAAACGTGGTAGAAACTATCAAGAACTCTCTGAATTCCATTTGTACAATGCCAAACCGTCAAGACTGAATCCTTCCAACTCAACCAAGCTACGTTTGCCACCAAATCCCAAGAGAATTTCTAAGAAACACCTGTAACAACTCATTACCTTATAAACACCCAAAGAACTAACCATAGCCCTTTTCATGCTGATCCGGCCTACTACCAAGTTGTCCTATTTACCCAGGTTCCTTCTGACTTACCCTCGAATTGATACTACTTTTGCCATAATACCACAATTCTCAATCCCGACTCACCGCACAAAACCCGAGCATAAAAATATACCTTCTAAAACTCATAAGTCGCTAAATACTCTCTCAAATATCCCCAAAGCACCACATTAAAAATACTTACCCTGAAGAGACTTCATGCGAATTTAAAGTAATTACCTTCGCTTTCTTGATACTGATGAATAGAATCCATGATAATGAAAATACACCACAAGCCTTGACACCTTCCACGTAAATCTCAATTCTAGACCCTTTCACACATTGAAGACTCTTAATCACTACATATAACCTTGAATCTGTCTGAACCATTCTCGAACGTCATTCACTCCACGAAATATCAATTACACTAACGAAGTAAACAGAACGACCTGACCCCGCTTGCAATCCACATACTAGGAAAGTAATCCACACATTTGGAGCAACAATCAAACGCATACAGTGCACACACTACCATTTCAAGTACAACTCAATCATTCAATAAATTCCATTATCCGTAAGGTACATTACAACCTGTATCAAAGAATTTCCCGTTACTTGAGCCATTCCCAGACTCCACCTCTGCACGGCAATAACTGATTCACCAACATACCTCAAACCGAAACCAATACAACACTTAATCGTGTAATTAACTTATCAATAACGAACTCCCCCACTTGGCTCAAAGCCAAGGATCAAGACAAACAATAACTAACGATGCCCACACATTATCACTACCACCATACTGTGGTGGGATTCAACTAAATCCTTCATACGCTTATATGACCCATACCATCTAACCCTCAACTCGTATGCAAATCTCGCATTCACCATTGTAATGATTATGCCAACTCCCACAAGCGAGCTAAACTCAAATTACAAAATACACCATCTGCTGGTAGAAAAGAACTTACTACAGATCAACATAAGGATCACATACCTCAGGAAAACCCGCAGGAGATACCCCTGCTTGCTTAGCCTCAAAATGATATCCCTCTATACACTTCCAAAACTCATAGCTATGACGCAATCACTATACCTTCCTACATTAGAACACATCCACTGCCAGCCCTCGAGAAATCCCATTAAGCGCTATAAGAACCTGAAGGTGATGACAATACTTACACCGGAGTTGTGGTCAAGGAGTTCTTGGGCTTTTAGAAGCTCTAGTCACACTCCTCTGACCACATAGATACCTTCACTGGACACCACGTGTCCCAAAAATGCTACTTAACTGAGCCAAAAATTCACACTTGGAGAACTTCGCACAAAGCTTCTCCTCCCTGTATCCTTGTAATACCATCATCAAACGCTGAATATGTTATCCCTGGCTACGAGAGTACGACAGGATGCCATAAATAAATACAATAACAAAAGTGCAATCACTGCCTGAATACACCGCTAATAAAATACATGAATGCTACTAGAGCATTGGTCAGCTCAAAAGACATCATAGGAACTCATAAAACGATCGAAGGATCCGCTTCACTCCATATCTAAACAACATGAGAGGTCCTTCACTACACTCCCAGCTCGAGGACATATTCTAACTTAAGACTGAAGTCAATTACTGAATGATTCTTGCTACATCTCTCGCTAATCCATTCTTGACACAATCAAACAACCTGAACACATCTAACTATCAATCACACTTACCACGCAGTCATCTAGTCACAAGTTCCATCAATAAGGACACCAACCGACATATAAGTCCCCCAACACATGTGCCCACACAAATGAAATCTCAACACTCAAGCCACAGACAAAATCCGACCTCAAGTCCTTCCAACTGGCCCATTATCAGCTTGTTAAAAATCACATCTCACCCATGGAAGTCACAAGCCACCGACGCACAATTGATACCAAGCGCTTGCATGCGCATTCGAATACATGAAAGTAATTCAAAGAGTTACACTTTTGGATGAATAAATGGATTCGCACGATAAGAATTGAAGAATGTGGAATGTTTCCTAAGGGTTATGCAGCCTCTCGAAGATAAGTACAGACGTCTCTATACCGATCCACAAGACTCTACTAAACCTGCTCATGACCGTTGAGTCCTATGTAACCTACAACTCTGATACCAACTTGTCACGACCCCAAATCCTAACAGGCCGTGATGGTGCCTATCGTGGAACTAGGCTAGCCAACCATCACATAACTACACACTTAGTTTAATTAGATATCGCAATATCATTTAATATCAACATAGCAAGTATGAAAATTTCATAAGTCTTTAAAAAATATAAAATAATCCACTGTCTAGACAATTTCCCCAGGACTGGAGTCAACATGGTCACGAGCATCTACAAAATAAAACTAACTCTGCTAATATCATAAACAATGTCTAGGAATCAAATGCTAATATTGTTAAGGAAGGGAAGTGAAGAAGCTGCGGACGCTGGACAACTACCTCGAAATCTCGTAAATGCTGCGGATAACGAGCGAATATGGCTACTGCGCTGCACTAGTACCTGGATATGTACACAGAGGTACATGAAGTAATGATGAGTACGCCAACTCAGTAGCAATAAAAATAAATCACAGTCTAAAGAATAAGAAACACACAACATAATTACACCAATCCACAAAATAGTAAAATACCACGATTCAAATAAGTGTATATAAGTTCAAACCACTTTCCGTAAAATTCTTTAAAACAAGTATATTTTCCAGTATTTCTCGGTAAACTCTCAAAATATCAGTTTGAAAATGAAGTGAATCATGGTCAAAACTCAATTAAATATCATCATACATCTGACCCTCGGGCCATAATCATCATTCGTAAATATTCCCTTAGAATCTCACTATCTCTCTATAACAGTCACTCAGCACTTCACAATCACTCATGTCTCCCAATCACTCGTCACTCGGCACTCGGCACTCGCACTCACTAGGTACCTGCGCTCACTAGGGGTGTGTACAGACTCCGGAGGGGCCACTTCAGCCCAAGCGCTATAAATAAGCCTAATCATGGCATTAATCACTCTCAGGCACTCGACCTCTCTCATATCATAACATCCTCACAATATAGGCTCTCAGCCTCACTCAGTCAGACACTCTCAATATGCCACTCAGGCCATAAATATACCGGATTCTCGACCCAAAAATACTATTTCATTTTCAAGAAATAATATTAACATACTCTGAGTGTCAAAACAATTATCAAGAAGGACTGAGTGAAAAATCATAGTTGCAAAGTAGTGAGAATATCAGTAAAATAGCCCCCAAGGGGTTAAACAGATCGGCACTAGGCCCCAAATATGGCGTACAGCCCAAATATATAAAAAATATATCAATACTATTAAGCATAGTATTTAAAAGCGATTTCGAAACTCAATTGTCGCCTAAAAAGGAATATATTTCCAAATTCTCAATTTGTGCACTCTAAAACCGTGAAAGGATGCAATGTCCGGGTTTCATACCCTCAGGACAGGATTTAAAGACATTACTTATCTCAAACTAGACCG
The DNA here is from genome assembly GCA_005239495.1 of Nicotiana undulata. Lineage (NCBI taxonomy): Eukaryota > Viridiplantae > Streptophyta > Magnoliopsida > Solanales > Solanaceae > Nicotiana > Nicotiana undulata. Next base: position 22,710 of record ML291569.1, read on the forward strand.
AAAAGCTACTCTGCAACCCTCTTGCCTCTCGAATCAACTTCCGAGTGCTCCAAATCTATAAAGATCAGATTTTTCCCATCAAATTATGCTAAGGAAATGAATTCTAATTGAAAAATATCAATTTTAGCACAAAACCCGAAATTTGCCAAAACCCGACCCTCGGTCCCGCGTCTCGGAACTCGACAAATTTTATACCAAAATTTTCTTCATCATCTCACGATTCCGTACATATAAAGAACTCGAAAACCGGAGTTTGTTTGACCCCTCAAATCATCCCTAGAAGGTCTCATAATCCCAAGCCCTAACTCCACCCTTTTCTACTTATTTTCATGAATTAAACACTGATATTTTGTTCCTTAATCACAAATAATCGAGTTTTAGGGTCCAAAATCCTTACCTCAATGAAGCACAATGATTTCCTCTCTTCAAAATCACCTCAAAGGTCTTTTCCCGTTCAAAAATGGTGTAAAAGGGTTTAATGGTCGCAGAGGTTTTTTTTAATACTGTTCACCCGAGTTACTGTTTACCCAATTTACTGTTCACCCGAGTTAGTGTTCATCCAAGTTACTGTTCATGCTGTTGTAAAAAAAATGCATCAACTTTTCTTCTAGTCTAAATTGATCCATTTACCTTTCGAAATCCACCCGAGGCCCTCGGAAATCTCAACAAATATACCAACACGTCCCATAACATTATTCGAACTTAGTCGAGCCTTCGAAAAACCAAAAACAATATCAAAACACCAAAATCACATCAAATTCAAGCCTATGAACTTTGAAATTCCTAAATTCCACCAACGATGCCGAAACTATCCAAAACAACTCCGATTGACCTGAAATTTTGCAGACATATCCAAAATGACATTACAAACCTGTTCCAACTGTCGAAATTCCATTCCGACCCCGATAGCCTATTTTCCACTGCCAACGAAATCGCCAAAAACTAACTTTCGCCAATTCAAGCCTAATTCTACACCGGTCATCACAAAAATATTACGGACACACTCCTAAGTCCAAAATCACCTAACGAAGCTATCCGAGCCATAAAATAAGCATTCTGAGGTTTTTTACGAATAAGTCAACTCTCGGTTGACCTTTCTAACTCTAAAGCTACTTTTAGAGACTAAGTGTCTTGATTTCTTCTATAATCATTCCGATTCCGAGCCAACTGCCTCTAACACATCATAAACATTATAACCAAACTATGACAAGGAAAAAACATGAATAATAATAAAATTTCTACGGAACAACAGGCCTGGTCGAGAATGTATGGCATTTGCGGGGAATTTATTGCAACTGTGAAGAAGCCCGGATGAGCATGTTATCGCATTTGCGAGGTTTTTGTCGCATTTGTGAAGAGTACCTAGGGAAGGCCATACTCGCATATGCGAACTTTCATCCGCAATTGCGATTCAGGGATTCAGACAAAAGACCTCGCCATTCGGGGGGTTTCAGCGGTGCCTCATCTGGAGGCGGGGGTACTCATGGTAGAGGCCATTATTTTAGGCCATTTCATTCAGCAATTCACACGTCCCATGGTGCCTCAGGTGGTCATGGCTCTTACTTGCCTTATTTTGATCAGCCAGCCCCTATCAGTGTAGCTCCTCTCTAAATTTTTCTGGTGGTTATCCAAGTCGACCTGGTCAGTTTACCCACCAGCAGTCTCAACAGCCGAAGTCTTGTTATACTTGTGGTAACCCAAGGCACATTGCTAGATATTGCCCTCGCGTGTTGGATAATTGTCAGTATCAAGGTTCTCGTGCTATAGTTCCAGCACCAGCGACTGCACTACCTGCCCAGCCAGCCAGGGTTAAGGGTCAGGTAGCCAGAGGTATGGGCCAAAATGTTAAAGGTGGAGGGCAGCCCGCTAGAGGTGGAGGTCCACATGTCAGAGGTCGTATTAGAGACACGGTCTAGGGTGATAGGGCGAAGACCCGATTGTATGCATTTTCGGCCAGACCTGAGGCAGAGTCCTCCGATGCTGTTATCATAGGTACCATTTCAGTTTACAATAGAAATGCTTCAGTTCGGTTTGTTCCGGGGTCTACTTACTTTTATGTGTCATCTTATTTGGCTTCGTATTGGTTGCCCGTGCGATTCCTTGAGTGTTCCTATTTATATCTCTACGGCCAGACCTAGACCTTTTGCTTCTTGACATGGTTGATTTTGACGTCATATTGGGTATGGATTCACTGTCGCCTTATTATGCCATCTTGGACTGTCACGTCAAAACAGTGACCTTAGATTTGTCGGGGTTGCCTTGATTATAGTGGAAAGGTACTCCTAGTCATTCATACAGTAGGGTTATTTCTTATACCAAGGCTAGTCGCATGGTCGAGAAGGGGTGTTTGGCTTATTTGGCTCATATTCGTGATTCTGATGCTGAGTTTCCTTCTATAGATTCGGTGCCTATTGTTCGTGAGTTTCCCGAGCTATTTTCTGTAGACCTGTCGGGGATGCCACCCGACAAGGATATTCATTTTTGCATTAATGTGGCTTCCGGCACTCAGCCCATTTCTATTCCTCCATACCGGATGACCCTACCAGAATTTAAAGAATTGAAAGAATAGTTGCAAGACTTTCTTGATAAGGGCTTCATTACACCTAGTGTCTCCCCCTAGGGAGCACCAATTTTGTTTGTGAAGAAGAAGGATGGATCGTTGAGTATGTGTATAGATTACCGGCAGTTGAACAATGTCACTATCAAGAATAAGTATTGTTGCCAAAAATTGATGATTTGTTTGATCAGCTTCAGGGTGCCAAGGTGTTTTCAAAGATCGATTTAATATTGGGTTACCATCAATTAAAGAATAGGGCATCCGATGTCCCTAAGACAACTTTTCGGACGAGGTATGGGCACTATGAATTTCTGGTGATGTATTTTCTCAGGGACTTCGGTGCCTTAAGCGGAAGAGGGGATTGGCTTGACCAATGCTCCCGCAACATTTATAGACTTGATGAATTGGGTTTTCAAGCCTTATCTAGATTCTTTCGTAATTGTGTTTATTGATGATATTCTGATATACTCCCGCACTCAGGAGGAGCATGAGAAGCACCTCCATTTAGCACTACAGACTTTGAAGGATAGTCAGTTGTATGCTAAATTTTCAAAGTGCGAGTTCTGGTTGGATTCAGTAGCTTTCTTGGGACGTATCATATCAGCAGAGGGTATTTAGGTAGATCCCAAGAAGGTATAGGCAGTCAAGAACTGGCCTAGACCCACTTCAGCCACAGAAATCGGGATCTTCTTGGGTTTGGTGGGTTACTAGCTTCGTTTTGTGGAAGGGTTCTCATCTGTAGCATCCCCGATGAAGAGATTGACTCATAAAGGTGCCCCGTTCAAATGGTCAAACGAGTGTGAGGCGAGCTTTCAGAAGCTCAAGAAACACCGGTGTTGGTATTACCACCAAGTTTAGGTTCTTTCACGGTATATTGTGATGCCTCCCGTGTGGGGCTCGGAGCGGTATTGATGCAGGAGGGAAGGGTGATTGCATATGGGTCTCGACAGTTAAATGTTCATGCAAAGAATTATCGTGTCCATGACTTAGAGTTCACAACCATTGTTCACGCGTTGAAGATTTGGAGAAACTATCTTTATGGAGTGCCATGTGAGGTTTTCAGGGATCATCACAACCTTCAGTATTTGTTCAAGAAAAAGGATCTCAATTTGAGACAGAGGAGATGGTTAGAGTTATTGAAAGACTATGACGTCACTATATTGTACAATCCGGGGAAGGCCAATATGGTGGCCGATGCATTTAGTAGGAAGGCATTGAGTATGGGCAGCCTTGCATTCGTTCCAGACGGTGAGAGGTCGTTAGCTTCAGATTTTCAGACTCTGGCCATTCAGTTCGTGAGGTTGGATATTTCGCCCAGTAATGTCTTAGCTTGTACAATCGCTCGGTCTTCCTTACTCGAGCATATTAGAGATTTTTCAGATGATGACCCTCACTTGATGGTCTTTAGGGACACAGTTCGGCATGGTGGTGCCAAGAAGGTTACAGTAGGAGATGACGGTGTTTTGAGGATGTAGGGTCGAGTGTGTGTGCCTAATGTTGATTGGATTTGTGAGTTGATCTTTGAGGAGGCTCACGGTTCTAAGTATTTTATTCACCCGGGTGCTTCCAAGATGTACCAGGATCTGCAGCAATATTATTGGTGGCGAAGGATGAAGAAAGATATTTTTGCTTATGTGGCTCGATGCTTGAATTGTCAACAGGTGAAATACGAGCACCAGAGACCCGGTGGTTTGCTCTAGCAGATAGAGATTCTTGAGTGGTAGTGGGAGCGTATCACTATGGATTTCATTGTTGGAGTCCCACGGACTCAGAGGAAGTTCCACGTCGTTTGGGTTATTGTGGATAGGCTAACTAAATCAGCACACTTCGTTCCGGTGGCAAGTACTTATACTTCGGAGCGGTTATCATAGATATCTATTCGAGAGATTGTTCGCCTTCTTGGTGTGCCTGTGTCTATCATTTCTAATCAAGGTACGCAGTTTACCTTACACTTTTGGAGGGCAGTTCAACATGAGTTGGGTACCCGAGTTGTGTTGAGCACAACATTCCATCCTCAAACGGACGGACAGTCCGATCGTACTTTCAGATCTTAGAGGACATGCTACGCGTCTGCGTTATCGACTTTGGAGGTTCTTGGGATCAGTTCTTGCCGTTAGCAGAGTTTTCTTACTATAACAGCTACCAACCGAGCATTCAGATGGCTCCCTATGAGGCATTATATGGTAGACGTTCCAGGTCGCCAGTATGATGGTTTGAGCTGGGAGAGGCTCGGTTGTTGGGTACAGACTTAGTTCAGGAGGCCTTGGACAAGGTCTAGATTATAGAGGATCGCCTTCATGCAACGCAGTCCAGGAAAAAGAGTTATGCCGACCGTAAAGTTTGTGATGTAGCATTCATGGTCAGAGAGAGAGTATTACTTCAGGTATCGCCCATGAAGAGTGTTATGAGGTTTGGAAGAAGGGCAAATTTATCCCTAGGTATATCGGGCCATTCGAGATTCTCGAGAGAATGGGGGAGGTGGCCTATAGACTTGGTTTTCCTCCAGGCTAATCCTCAGTTCATCCGATATTTTATGTATCAATGCTCCAAAAATAGCATTGTAACCCGTCCCACGTGTTAGATTTTAGATCTGTCCAATTGGACAAGGATTTGACTTATGAGAAGGAGTTGATAGCCATTCTAGACCGGCAGGTTCATCAGTTGAGGTCAAAGAGTTACCCTTAAGTTCGAGTGCAGTGGAGAGGTCAGCCTGTTGAAGCAGCTACTTGGGAGTCCTAGTCGGACATGCAGAGTAGATATCCTCACTTGTTCGCCAGTTAAGGTATTTTTTTATGTCAGTTCGAGGACGAACGATTGTTTTAGAGGTGGAGATTGTGATGACTTAAAGGGTTATCCTATGAATTAAAACTAATTTCCAGGTTCGTTAGCCTTAAAACTTTATTTTTTATTCACCTCGACTTGTGTGCGCAGTCCGGGCGTGAATCCGGAAAGCTTTTATGTGGAAATATATGAAATAATCATTTTTGAGAGTTAAATTTAATTTTTGGTTGACTTCGGTCAACATTTTGAATAAACGGACCCAGACATGTGTTCCAACTAGGGGTGTTCATAAAAATCCAAAAAATCGAACCAAACCGAAAACCGAATCAAACCGATAGTTTTTAGGCTTGGTTTGGTTTTGATTTTGAATTTTAAAAACCGATCAAATTTTGTTTGGTTTTGGTTTTAATAAAAAATAACCGACAAAAACCAAACCAAACCGACTATAAAAGTAGCTATTTAAATTTATTATTACACCTATATATATGTATATTTTATAAAAAGTTTCTAAAATTTTATGGTACATATTAGTCATTTATATATTTTTATCTAATTCTTTGCTTATAATAATCTAATTCTTTGCCTTTACATTCTAGTTTGATTGGTAGTTTTCTTTTACTAAGTAAAAGAATTTATTTTGTGTTGAAAAGAATCAATTTTTAATTGAGTACTTTAATTATCCATCACTATTTGATTCAATTATCATCAACATATCTTGGTAAATGATATATTTCTCGAAGAGCAACTAATTTGATAGTGTTACAATGAAAATGTAGTCGTTGGAATATGCATTAGGTAGTGTATGCCTCATATTTAAGAAAAAACTCGATGAATAACTGAAAAAACCGAATCAAACCGAATCGATAAAAACCGACTTAATTGGTTTGGGTTGGTTCCAATATTAGAAAAACCAACTTACTTGTCCGTACAAAAATATGGGACTTGGGCGTATGCCTGGAATCAAATTCCGAGGTCCCTAGCCCGAGAAATGAATTTTTGAGAAAATAGTTTGACTAAAATTTAAAGGAACTAAAGAAAGTGATTATTGTTTGAACTCGTGGGTATCGGGCTCGTATTTTTGTTCCGGAGCCCGGTACAGGTTTATTATAATGTTTAAGTCATATCTGTGAAATTTTGTGAGAATAAGAGTTGATTTGACGTGATTCGGACGTCCGGTTGAGAAGATAGTAATCTTGAAGTGTTCTTGAGAATATCATGAGTTTTGATGCTAAATCTGAAGTTTTAGGTGTTATTTTTATGATTTGATCACATGAGCAAGTTCGTATGATATTTTTAGACTTGCGTGCATGTTTGGTTTGGAGTCCCGAGGGCTTGGGTCAATTTCAGATATGCTACGGAATGCTTAGAACTTGGAAAATCATAGCTGGTGGCTGGTGTCTATTGCAGGCCTCTGATCTCGCAATTGTGAGATCAGGCTTTGCAAATGCGAAGTGGGCAGGTATGGCATTTGCGAGGAATCTATCGCAATTGAGAAGAAGCCAGGGCCAGCATATTCTCGCATTTGCGAGGTTTTCTTCGCATTTGCGAAGAGTACCTAGGGAAGGCCATATTCACATATGCGGACTTTCATCCGCAATCGCGATGGCCCCAGATGTCGCAAATGCGAAGGCAGTAGAAATGCGAAGATTCGCATTTGCGATATCCTTTTCCCATTTGCGAGCTTTGCAAATGCGAAGCTCCAGTAGCAATTGCGATATCTGCAGCCTGTTAAGTTTGGACTTAGAAGAGATTTTCACCCATTTTTCAATTATTTCGAACCCTAAACCTGCGATTTTGTTCAAAGACCAAAACTTCTCCAAATCATAGGTAAGTGATTTCTAACTAATTCCTTTCAATCCTTTACAACTCTTTACAATATTTCAACCTAGAATCTAGAGTTTTCATGGTAGAATTAGGGATTTTTTGGTAGAACTTAGGAAATTCGAAATTTGGGGATTTAGACCTTGAATTGAGGTCGGATTCCAAAATCAATTGTATATCTGGTGGTCCAAACCGCGAGATTTGGCCAAGTGGGCCCGGAGTCAATTTTTTTCTTTTGATGGGAAACTTAGGAAAACCATATTTTTTTTAATTAAAGTTAGTTCCTTTAGCAATGGTTAATTATATTAAACTAATTATGATTAGATACGAGTGGGTTGGAGGCGAATGCTAAAGGAAAAGATGTGCTTGAGCAGTGAATGGCCTGCGAAATCGAGGTAAGTGTTGTGTCTAACCTCAGCTTGAGGGAATATGTGTTGTGTGACTACTTGCTACTTGTTTTGTTTCTAAATGTGATGTATATGTGAGGTGACGTGTACCTATACGTTGTGGTCAGGTAATAACATACGAGTGAAAGTTAATTCTTGTGATTCTTGTTGTTTTAGAGCCTATCATCTATGATTATTGTTGCTATTGAAATATTGGAAGATTTGTATCAGGTTCCACCGAGATGGATAATATTGTGAACATTGAGTTGAGATTGAAATATTAAATGATGATAGAAACTATGATGAAATACCAATTTTTTGTGAAATTCCTCTTTATATGTTGTTGATGATTCTGTGATTGGTGAGGAAGAGTGTAAAGCACGAAGGGTGATGTCATGATGATTCATTTATATTAAATTGTGGGGAAGAGTGTAAAGCACAAAAGGTGATGCCGTGCATAATTTATATTATATTGTGAGGAAGAGTGTAAAGCACGAAGGGTGATGCCGTGCATTCTTATTTATAATCTGGTGAGGATGAGAGTAATATCACGAAGGGTGATGTCGTGCATTCTTATTCATTATATGGTGAGGCCGAGAGTAAAAGCACGAAGGGTGATGCCATGCATTCTATGTATTATTTGGTAAGGCTAAGAGTAAAAGCACGAAGGGTGATGCCGTGCAAGTTTTCCTTTCTATTTTCATTGCTTAAATTATTGTTTATCACTGTCTACTTATGTCTTATTGTTTTCTCACTCCTGATGTTAAATTCCCCACCGTATGACTCATTCCAATTATTGGTTATTGTTAAATCTTTATTTGTTGTTATTTCTGCTAGTATTAGTTTATATGTCCATGTTTTTGTGTGGTGTCCTGTCCTAGGGTCGGTCGTACTGATACTGCACTATTCACTTCTTGTGCAGATCCAGGTTTAGGTCTGAGCTGAGTTTGAGCTAGAGCTGATACTATTCGTACGGACACACAAGGTAGATCTGCCGATGTCCTCATATTCTTTGAGTCTTATCACTGTTATGCATTCACTGTTTTATCTAGTTCAGAACAGATATATATTTCTTTGAGCCAAATACTTGTAGTAAACTCTTAGTAGTTCGTGAATTGTGACTCCAGATCCTTGGTAGCTAGATGTTAGTATTAGTTTCGTGGCATCGTTTTATTTATTCGTACATTAATTATGGTATCATTTATTTGATAGTATATGATTTCAGATATGTTTTAAACGGGGTTTTAATTGTTTTATATATCGTATTCTGCAAATGTTGGCTTGCCTAGCAATAACAACGTTAGGAGCCATCACGGCCGGTTTGGAGAATTCGGGTCGTGACATTCAGAAGTAGTTGTATGTGCAATTTTAGTACGAAAAGACACAGGTAAACAATCTCCAATTTATTATGTTAGTAAATCTTTATTAGATGTTGAAACTAGATATCCTCATCAAGAAAAACTTGCTCTAGCATTAGTTTGTATAAACAAGAATTGTCAAGAAAATTTTTCAAGTGGGCAATAGAACTCAGCGAATATGATATTATGTATCAACCTAGAACTGCAATAAAATCTCAAGTTTTAGTAGATTTTATAGAGGATTTTAGCATAAAAATAGTTCCTGAAGTAGAAAAGGAATTACAAATATTCACTGGAGCTAATCAAGGTACGTGGACTTTATTTACTGATGGCTCCTCAAATGTTAAAGGAGCCGGTTTGGGTATTGTCCTAATTCCGCCCTCGGGGGAAAGTACAGAATTTCTACATCGTCCTGCAGAATTATTACATACGGTTATTTCCCCATGGCCATTTATGAAGTGGGAAATGGATATAGTAGGCCCTTTACCACAAGCTAAAGGAAGGTGCGATGTTTGTTAGTATTAACATATTATTTTTCTAAGTGGATAGAGGCACGAGCTTTCAAACAGGTACGAGAAAAAGAGGTAAAGGATTTCATTTGGAGAAATATTATATGTCGGTTTGGAGTACCAAATCGTATGTGATAATGGCCCACAATTTATAAGCTCGAAAATCACAGAATTTTTTCAAATTTGGTAAATCAAACCAATAACCTCTTCACCTTATTACCACGTGGCAAACGGACAAGCTGAGTCGACAAACAAGATTATCATCAATAATTTGAAGAAGATATTAGAGAAATCAAAAGGAAATTGGCCTGAAGAATTAGCAGGAGTATTATGGGCTAATAGAACAACATCAAAAACATCTATGGGAGAAAAACCATTTTCACTTGTGTACGGTTCAGAGGCTTTGTCGAAATATGAGAACCAAGTACGAGATTCACACTGGAAATGGAAGAGTCAAACGATGAGGAATTAAGAATACATTTGGATTTACTCGAACAAAGGAGAGAAGCATCTTTAAGAAGGGTGGCAGCACAAAAGCAAATCATAGAACGCTACTATAACAGGAAGGCTCACCTCAGATACATCAACATTAGGGACTTCATTCTCAAAATGGTTTTCCAATCAAGGAAAACAGCTGGAGCATAAAAATTGAACCCAAATTGGGAATGACCTTATAAAGTTTGAGGTATCGTTGGAAAAGGTTCCGACGAGTTAGAAACCATGGACGACAATGTTTTACCTTCGAGTTGGAATGTTTTTCACTTGAAGAAATATTATTTTTGAGCAAAAGAAGTACCCCCGACCAAGTATCACTCAATTACGATTTTTGTTTTGTACAGTTAAGATTATACTAACAATTTTAGATGATAGGAAACAATCTAGCCCACACCAAATGATGAATTAGACCTGAAAGATACGCGGATGCAAAATTATTCTCGGTCTAGGGTTACAACCTTTCTGATGAAAAAAAAGGGTTAAGTAATCATCATCTAAAAAATATATACCTCTGAGTCCCATATGATTTCCCTTTTCAGGAAATGGACCACATGGAAGGAATAATCAAGTGCTCGAGATTTCATACTTCAAAGCGCTAACACTTGGGGGACTATATATATGGAAGGAAAAGAAGACTAGAAAAGTCAGAATTAGAGTCAAGCTTGAAGCAATATACCCAACAAATCAAAAGTTAAGATCAAATCAAGAGCCAGAAACACAAGCCTGATTCAAAAACCTATGATTAAGTATACGCTCGCAGATGTAAATTACAAAATCTTATGAGTATCTAGGTTAAAGGCAATATTTAGTCATGGTTTGCAAGATATACCCTTGAATTTTGTAAAATCTGTTACAAAGAAAACAATTATGAAAGAGTTGTAGATGTTACTCAAATACATGTAAAGTATTACACAGATTAAAAGTTCAAGAATACAAAACTTCCTCAAATTATTCAAAGAAATATGTATGTTCCTACTTCTTCTTTCGTATGTTTACACCAATATGAAATTGAGACGTCTTCTTCATTAAGTGTCATTTATAATGTCGCGCCCCTTTTTTCCTCTCCTTTCGGATCGGTCAGGGTTTTTGACTTTATTGGGACAACTCATTTCCTTTTGGGAAAAGGGTATGCAATGATTCGAAGAGTCGCCACCTAACGATTTTAAGGTGCGTTAGGGCACCTACTAGGGTCATTTACAAACAAGATTAGATAAACAGAAACAGGGTAAGGGCTTGAAATTACTCCAAGGGGAAGGTGTTAGGCACCCCTCAGAGTCCACAACTGTGGTTCCCGGCCAAACAACTTTGTGAATTTGAGCAAGTAGCAAATAGACAATTAAAGTTTAAACAAGTAAGGAGTTTTGAAAGATTCGAAGTCTAAGCACACATATATCACAAAAGTTTTGAAAATATATTTAATCTTTAAGTAATGTCTTGAAAAGAATTATAATATAAAACATGTATACAAAGGATAAGGGGACCCTAGGTTGTTTGTCATATGGATCACATCAGTACAATACGCGCTAATCACTCCTCAAAGAGGGGCTACACGTGGTATTAGCGCACCGGTCATCATATCCTTATCCACCTTTCCCACCCCTTAACGGTTATTAAAGCGAGTGTTGGTCAGCGACCTCTATTGCGTGCCGTTACCCGTCCCTTCCAAATGGCTCTGGAGGAGTTTAGGACCTCTACATATAGGGTCAGTTCTAGGCAAACCCTTAGGTTTAAAGGGAAAAATACTAAGGCGAAAGACAAAAACATATAGGACTGCTGCAAATGGGAACATAGAAGAGCATGTAAGAGGCTCAAATTTACCTCCGCAGATAATGCAAGTAAACAGAACGACTCAAGCACAATTAAGGGAAGTATTGTTAATTAGAACCCAAAGATATGGTGTCTATGTGAGTTCAGAATATTAGCAGATATGAAAACTTGTTTTATAACTCAGAAACGGGCCGTAATAAGTTTGCCTACTGATTTTTAAAACTTGTTGAGTATTAGGCAGTATACACAAAGGAGGCAGTTTGTCAGTTTTTAACAATTTAATCACCTAAGGCTTGCCTAGGCGGGACAGTGTATACCAATTTTCAGAAGTATGAAAACCGTTTTGAAATTATGTTAATTAAACATGCTACTCTAGGCGTTGCAAACATACATAGATTATTATTAGTTGTTTTAAGGAAACTAGGTGAAGTTTTTTATGCCCTTTTTTATGCATCAATAATTAGACTAGGTGCACTTATGAAATACTAAAAACTTGGTATCTAATGCACAAATAGGGATGCAGAATGATGCATATGCAAAATCCTAGGCAGGATCTCTAAGTGCCCAAATATTACAGCATTAAGCATGATTTCAGAATATGCAAAGGTGACATGATCATTAGTGTTATCCTAGGGACATGATTTCTAAGTGTGCATAGCAGTATGAAACATGATTACAAAAGATACCAATTGTTAGCATATTTTTTCTAGCACAAGATTTCTAAATGATACAACATTACTAAAATAAGATGCTGAAACAGTGTTCATGAGTCCTAAAGAGCATGATTTCTAATGCATGGTATGTTTTGCACATGTTAATCCCAAACATGATTTCTACTGCGCAAATAGGAAATGTAAACCTAATAGCATGGTTTCTACCCTTTAACATCTATAACATGCATAGCTACCCCTTTTCTCTTTTCACTATCCATCCCCAATAGTTGTTTACAAGTAATTATTACAGACCATTTGCATAAATTACATAAATGAATAAAGAATATAAGAAGTTACATTATAGGGAGCCTACCAATAGGCCCAAGATCTCCAGAAGTTCTTAATGCCATCAGTGTTTCACAACCTTTCATATAATCCGGGTGTGTCAGAGTTCCCTAAGGACCTCAAGGGATCCCGGGCAGTGCTCGCACCCAGATTTTCATAACCATATGAGTAAGTGTAGTGTGGAAGGTCCAGCTCTAATGCATCAGAGTTCAGAGGGATCTCATAGGGACCCCAAAGCAGTCACACATTAGAGGGGAAGAACCTAGGTTTCTAAGTGTATAGTGAGAGTGCTTGACATAGTTTTGAAAAGGTTGAGTAAAGATAAGAGCTTTTGAAAATAGATTGGTTTGAAATAATTTTTTGTAGAACAATAGGAGAGCTTACTTTAGTGAAAATAGGTTTAAAGAGAGAGTAGGGTAATCAGAACAAATAACATACCAAAACAGCCTACATAGAATAAACAGGAAACTAGAACAAATTCAACAATCACAAGCAGGGAGATGATGGGTTGGGGACAAATAGGAAACACATAAGAGTAGGGACACAGTAGGCAGAATTGCACATAAGTTTAGAATCAGAGAAATCCTAAGAGGGGTGAGGATTGAGTATGCATTACAAATTTACACATAACCTAAATACCAAAGAAACAATTTTACCACAAGGATGTTCATGCTAGGAATCAAAGGGATACCACTGAAACATAATCACATTGAGGGATATTAAGAGGGTAACATGATGAGTTTAAAAGAGGGGATACAATTTAAGAATCATACTAGTAAGCAATAAGTAGACACGCTAATGGAGGGATAAACAACAAAACCATAAGTAAAGCATAATAGAAATAAGATGAATAGAAATACCAAAAGAAACATATTATTTTTGAATCTTTAAACTAAATTAAAGACATACCAGTTAAGAGATAATAAGCACATAATGAAGAGCAAGAGAGTATAATACGCAGACCTGGCTTGCAGCCGACTGAGGGTAGCAAGTGACCAGAGAGAAGAGCAAGAGAAAATATGTGTGTGTGTAATAGAGGGTTTAAAACAATGTATGTTCCTTTGTGTGCTAATGAGAGAATAAAGCATATATAGTTTTGAAAATAGGCAGAGAATAAGGTAACAAATAATAGTTCAACACAATTATAGGAGTAAACACCAATTAGGATCAAATTAATGTTAAGACTTCCTTTAATTAAGGAGTCATGGTTCAAACGGTAACAAACAGTAATAAACAAGGAAATAAATCACTAAAAGCTAATTTTAACATATAAGAAGTAGTAAAAGCAGAGAGCATGTGATTGAGACTAAATTCAAAATGTTCTAATTAAGGAAAGTGTATAAGAATTAATTTGACAGCAGATTTATTCGTAGAAATAAGGCAGGACATAGTTTAATTCTGGAAATCAGTAAGAGAACCCTCGAATGAGATTCTAATAACAGGGGATCAGTATCAATCAAGGATAATATCACACAAGTAAGGGAATACTTAAAATCAGTAAAGAATATTCTGTAAAAGTCAGCAAAGTACTAATCATAGTTGTTCAAAGATTAAAAGTGTCAAAATAGTACTGATTTAAACGGTATAGACACACATTAGGTAAAATCAGAAACACAACTAGGGATTCACATAAGGCATAGCAAGTAATAGAAAGACTTAGCAAGATATGACATGGTATAATCGACAGGACAAGAGCAAAACCCTAATACTCACAGTTAGTAGGGATGGTAATGTAACGACCCGACCGGTCGTTTTGAGATTCAGCGCATCGTTCAGCAGTTGGGAGTCATGAACAACTTCATTTCAGGTATTGTGACTTGTGTGTATGGTCAGAGTTGAAATTCAGGAGGTTCGGAGTTAAATTTAAAGGAAAATTCTCATTTCAGAAGCCTTAAGTTGAAGAAATCGAGTAAGACTGGAGTTTTGAGTAAACGACCTCGGAATCAGGATCCGAAAGTTCCAGAAAGTTTGTATGGTGATTTTGGACTTGGGCGTATGTCCGGATCAGGATTTGGATAACCCGAGAGCGTTTCGGTGTATATTGTGGAATTCAGCATTTTTGAAAATATTTCCTAAGTTTGGCTTGAAGCGCATTTTAATGATATTGATGTCCGTTTGGGATTTCGAGTTTTTGAATAGCTCCATATGGTGATTCTAGAGTTGGGAGCGCGATCGGAAGTGAATCCGGATGTCCGGAGATCATTTTGAAATCATTTGGCTAAAGATAGCTATTTGAAGGTTTTTGAGAAGTTTGACCGAGAGTTTCACTTTTTGATATCGGGGTCGGATTCCAATTTCAAAAGTTGGAGCAGGTCCGTAATGTAAAATATGACTTGTGTGCAAAATTTGGGATCAATCGGACATTTTTTGATAAGTTTCGGCATCGGATGTAGAAGTTTGAAATTTCAAAATTCATAAAGATTGAATTTTAATGCGATTCAAGATTTTGGCGTTGTTTGATGTGATTTGAGGCCTCAAGCAAGTTTATATCATGTTTTAGGACATGTTGGTATAATCGGTTAAGGTCCCGATACGGAATGAATTTCGGACAAAAAAATAGAGGAAAAATTGCAGAAAATGTTTGCTGCATTTTTTGGACAGCAAATTGTGCGTCGAAGAGCTAACTTTGGAAGCGTATATATAATAATCTATAAGAACTCTGAAAATTTGAAAAACATGAAAGTTTTTGATCTTGAAGTCTAGTTTTCATAACATTAAACCATTAGTCATTTGGAGTTTTGTGCAAAAGGTTATGATCGATTAAATATGGCTGGTAGAGCAGTTTCGCCAGAATTTTCTGATGCAGGGAGCCGACTTTAGAAGTTTATATCTCGGGATATATAAAGAGTTATATGGTTTAAAACCTATCAAATTAAAGTTCTTCGAGTCTATTTTCTAAATCTTCAAACCCTTTGTTATTTGGATATTTCTACAAGTAGTTATGGGTATTTTAACAGAAAGTGTTCAACAAGGGAATTTTAATAATATGTACAACCTGTGCAGCACAAGTGCAAGGTACAACTCAATGAAGCAGGGGCAGATTCTTTAAACTCGAATTTTGTCCATTTCTTTCATTTCTTTTATTTGGCTTGGATGATTTTGGAGAGCATTTCAAGGGGGATTTCATCAAGCATCAAAGGTAAGTTGTTTCTAGTTATTTCCAAGTTAAAGACAACATTTATTACATAGATTTGATATAAGAAATAGGGGGAAATGTAGGGAAATTGCAAGTAGACCTAGAATTGATAAAATTGGATTTTAGCCATGAATTTGAGCATGCAAATTGTAACAAATTGTATATTTGAGTTAGTAAAATTTTTGGTAGAATTTATCTTCGAGAAATTTCGGAATCCGGGCACGTGGGCCTTAGGGTATTTTGGTTAATTCCTTTAGTGGAGGTCGGAAATTATATAATCTGAATTTTTAGCAAATATTAGAGTATATTATCATTGGATTATCGTTATTTGGATAGTTTGGGGGCGTTGCGCATCCGTTGGTGTCGTCGTAGGGGATCAGAAATAGGTGATGAATCTTCGGAGCGAGGTGAGTCTCCTTTCCAACCTCGTAAGGGGGAAATGTCCCCATAGGTTCCTTATTTGTTATGTATACATGTTGTGGGGCCGCGTACGTACCATGTGACGAGAGTCCGTACGTGGCGACTGTATTGCTATGTCGGGTAGCTTTAGGACTCACGAGCATGCCTCTATGTGCCTTATTTGTACCTTGTATGTATTGTAAGTTGTGATTGTTGTTGAGATGATATGGAAAGGTGAAATATTATGATTTTACTCCCAGTTGGCTAGAGTGGTATTGTTACGGTCCTGTTGGGTTCACTGTTGAGTCGGTACACATATAAACCTATATATATGAATATGCATTTATCATTATTGAGTCAGCACACGAGTCGCAGGTAAGATTCGCGATCGTGGGTAGCTTATCATTATCGAGTCAGCACACGAGTCGCAGGTAAGATTCGTGATCATGGGTAGATTATCATTATCGAGTCAGCACATGAGTCGCAGGTAAGATTCGCGATCATGGGGAGCTTATCATTTTCGAGTAAGCACACAAGTCGCAGGTCTGATTCGCGATCGTGGGTAGCTTGTGACCTCACTCCTTATGACAACCCTTATGACTCCGGCAGGTTGTCTTGTTCTGGTATTGTATTATCACTTGAGTCTGAGTCACTTATAGTGGGATTGACAGGTATTGTGTAACCAGAGGATTTGGTACTTGTAGTTCATTTTCAGTTGTTACTAGGATTATATTATTTTCTTATGTACTTGTTGATTTCTGCTTCACGTGTCGATTTCTTTAGCCATATCTCTTTTTATATTATATTGCTGGACCTTAGTGAGTATCTAGTCGATCTCTCGTCACTACTCCTTCGAGTTTAGACGGGATACTTTGGGTACATATATGTATATGTACTCATACTACACTTTCTATGCATTTTGTTGCATAGGTACCTTAATAGTACAGTGATCGATTTGGGGACTTGTACGGGCTGCATTCATCCAGAGGTGTTCCACAGCTGCCGGAGTCTCCCTTCTGTGTACTTACATTTTATATTTATTGCATTTGTCCAATTTGTTTTTCGGACAAGCGTTGTAAAATTGTATAAACTTAGAAATTGCTCATGGACTTGTGTCACCGGGTTCTGGGGATGTCTTTCTTTTTTTTGTATTAAGTTGGTTTCTTGTTGTATTTAAATTACAAAATTTATTTATTTAATAATCAAAATGCAAGAAGAGGCTTCGATTCTAAAATGTTAAACAGAAAAGTGTTCCAACTGATTAAGGGGTCGGCTTGCCTGGCAGTGGTGTCCGGCGCCATCACAACCCATAGGTTTTGGGTCGTGACAACGTGGTATCAGAGCACTAGGTTCCCTTAGGTTTCACGAGTCATGAGCAAGTCTGGTAGAGTCTTGCAGATCGGTACAGAGACTTCTGTACTTATCTTCGAGAGGCTACAGGGCTGTACGAGTATTTCCCTTCTTGGTTCCTCATCGTGCGATTTGATTCCATTAAGGCTTATGCCTATGTTTCTTCCTACTCAATATTATACGCCGCGAAGCTCTTTCTATGATTCGAGGCTTTGAGGAATTGAAATGGTGCTACGGATATGGTGCGAGATGTTTTCCATGTGCAGTTGGTTGGGGCTGTTGTTGCTACCCTACAAAAGAATAATATGTTGTTTCAGCTTAGTAATTGTGTTTCTGAGGACTTTGAGGTTGTGCTCAGATTGTTATGGTGTTTCCGATTGGTTATCGCGCGGTGTTGATAGGATGGTAGGATGCTTGCTCATATGTAGGGGCAATGAATGACTAGAAGGGAGGTCTTCTCAGGGCGTGGTTTCGGAGATTTCAGTATTTTAGTTCCAGCGGAGGAACGGCACTTGGACTATGAATGGTCCGGTTCGGATTGATAAAGTAGTAAGCTTGGTGCTATCAAGATGTCACGACCCAAGTTGGAGGATCATGACTAGCACCCGGGCCATACTTGCCGAGCACCAACGTACATTTTGTCTAACCTTCTTATTATCTTTAAGGGATAACGAGATCAATATAAATGGTAGATATTGATCATGAACATACATCACATGGGATGACAAGATTGCTAAGAAACTACATAAAAGGTATGAGCTACAATGCTGCCATGAAAGACTATACAACAAAATTATCCAACAAGGCATACCAAACTATACATGAGTTGACACCTGTCTATGAGCCTCTAAAGGAGCATAAGTAATGCAACATAGCCGGAACAGGGCCCCGACATACCCATAATATCTATAACAAAAATGCATACCAAGACCACGGCAAGTCCGGAGAAGGGATCTCGCCTATGACCGCTGAACTGGAAAGCCTATTATGGTGGGAGAGCTGTGGCTACCTGTCTATCAAGATCTGCAGCACGACATGCAGCGTCCACAAATAAAAGGATGTCAGTACGAATAAGTAATGAGTATGTAAGGCTGGTCAATATAAAGAGGAACAATAATGTAAAGAGAGGTAGAGAAGATACCACATGTAACATCTGAGTGCTTCTAAGAGACAGTAACATGAAATGCATGATACATATATATACATAATATTTTAAAACATCCGCCTCTGTGGGCATCATCATCATCATAGAACATTCGCCTCTGTGGGCATCATCATTATCATATCATACCCGGCCTCAAAGAGGACTCGGTAAACCCAACTGATCAGTGGTTGCACAATAGGTGCCATACCCGGCCGACTATAGCGCGGCTCGGTAGAGTAAAATAGATACATATATATGTATATATATATATATATATATGATCTGAGTCTTGGAGATTACTTATTATTTCAAGAAGAAAATCCTGCTCTTTGGAGAGAGCATTAATTGTAGGTTCTTCTTGACTAGATTGGGATGAAGATGATTTGGTATCATCATCTTCAAGTTGGTTAAATTGTTGTTCTTGTTCGTCGTCAGCAATATCAGAGGTATCATTGTCTTCCAATAAAAGTTGTTCGATCTGATTAAGGACAGACTTATCTAGATCAAGATTTCTAACTTTGTTAGACAATTTGCAGTATCTGGCAATGTGGCCTGTTTTGCCACATTTGAAACATTTGACATGATTGGGAGTTTGGAAGTTAGTTGGTTTATTTCTACT
>MDKH01221304.1:0-44027 GCA_005239495.1 Nicotiana undulata
CTATTTTGTTCAGAAACCAGTTAAAATGAAAGGGGCAGGGGTTAAATGAAACTGGGGTCGGGTGTAAGAATTTAGAAAATTAAAAGACAGTGTCGAATATGCGGTCAGGAATGCGATCGCATTCCTGACATGCGGTCCGCATATGGACCGCAGAATGGCCCCCAGGTGGGCCAAATTTTGAAAACATTCTGCCCGGGTATGCGACCACTATGCGGTCGGCATACATGTTATGCGATCGCATTATGCGTCGCATAATACCCCTTCATTTGGGCAGTGATCTTCCCGTGTATGCGACCACTATGCGGTCCGCATACACGTTATGCGATTGCATAGTGCGTCGCATAATACCCAATCTCTGGAAAAATTAAGTCCTTTCAAATCTGGTGTATTTTTACAAAAATCAAGGTCTGTTTTAATAATTTTCTACAGAGATAACCACTCGGGGACTTATTCGGGCATTATTTTAAGCAAGAAATTTTTACGGGTCTTTACACTTAGGAATGGGCAGTGGGGCGCGCTCGGTTTCCAAGGTTGTTGTGAATATTTATCAATATCCACTCCCTTAATCATAAGTGGTACACTAGGTATTTGTTCAATGCGGTCGTTTTGCTCTTTCATCTATTTCTGCAAAGTTAGTACCAAATTTTGTAAATCACACTTATTTGATGTACCTGACCTCCCATCACGTGATTCAATGGGAGTTCCCCCGCTTCCTGAATTGACAAGCCCGAGCGCGGATTTTCTATGATTGCAGTATTATTTGGGGGAGGAGATGGTGGTGCAGTTGGCAATCCCCTAACAAAATCTTGGAGAGAATTGTTGACATGTTCAACGATCAATTGTTTTAAATCATCTTGCTCGACAATCTGCCCGTCTACATGTTGTTCATTTGTGTGAGATGCGGATCTTTCAGGTGTTCCTTCTCAAGAATGACTTGGAGAATCATGTGGTGAAGGAATTGGAGATCCTCCCTCCTATTGGATATTTTTGCTGACAGTTGACATGATTTTGTTATGAGAAAGAAGGATTTGGAAAGTAAAAAGATTATCATATTCCCAGCAACATAACCAATTTGTTTAACCAAAAAATAAAATTTTCAGTCAAAGCCTATTTTTGGAAGAACTCGGGTTACTCATAACCAAATAATTCCTCACTTTCTCAATGATCCATTTAAAAGGAAATAAAATTAGCAAAAAGTAAGAAAGAGTAGTTGATTGTACTGAATAAGCAAGAAAAAGTGAATATATTTCCTTAATACTCATAATGTCCCCTTACAAATGAGATTCTCTCCCCTTAAATAGGAGTTTAGAAATATAATGTTTCTTCCTATTTATGGTGGAATTATTATGAGCTTTAATGGTATTAATAGTCTGTTATTATTGGTAATCGTAACTGTCTATGAGGATCTTGTAACGATTCTGATTTCCCTTCCTCCTTAATTGTAGGTTCGTGAATCTTCCCTCTTTTCTGTATTGATTCATTCCGCTTGTGCCTCTTCAGTAGCTATTTAGATTCGAACATCGATTCCCCATTATCCCGCGGGTGTTTGACTCGTACTTCTTGTGTTTTACATATCTTTTAAATGTAATATGCAAGTTGCCATATCCTCATTGTTCCACGTGTCATGCTATGTCAGCTAAAATATAATTCCACGTGTATTATTTATTTACCACCAATACACTCCCAAGTCGCCTCCTCGACTGGTTGGCCACTCCATTGAACCTTTACCAATGAAATCCTCTTAGACCTCAACTGGAGAACCTGCCTATCAACAATGGTAACTGGATCCTCCTCATAACCCAGACTCTCATTTAATTGAATCGTGCTGAAGTCTAACACATGTGACCTATCAGCATAATACCTCCGGAGCATATACACGTGAAAAACCGAATAAATCCTGATAGACTGGGAGGAAAAGCAAGCTCATCCTCCCCAACTCGCCTCAACACCTCAAATGGGCCTATAAACCTTGGGGTCAACTTGCCCTTCATCCCAAATATCATGATCCCCTTCATCAGCAAGACTTTCAAGAGAATCTTCTCGCCCACCATAAATGATAAATCACGTGCCTTCTGATCCGCGTAACGTTTCTGTCTGGATTGTGCTGTGCAAAGTTGCTCCTGAATTAACTTTACCTTTTCCAAGGCATCCTTTACCAAATTAGTACCATATATAGCCTCACCGGACTCAAACCACCCGATAGGAGAACGACACTGCCAACCATATAAAGCCTGAAATGGGGGCCATCTCGATGATGGACTGATAACTATTATTGTAAGCAAACTTGACCAAGGGCAAGAATCGATCCCATTGTCCCCCAAATTAAATCACACATGCCCTGAGCATGTCCTCTTAAATCTGAACCGTCTGCTCCCACTGCCCATTGGTCTGTAGATGAAATGCTATGCTGAGCTCTACATGAATCCCCAACTCACTCTGTACTGCTCTCCAGAAATGCGAAGTAAATTGAGGGCATCTATTTGATATGATAGAAACAGGCACATCGTGCAATCGAACTGTCTCCTAAATATAAATATGGACCAATCTCTCTGAAGTATACGTAGTCACAAATGGGATAAAGTATGCCAACTTTGTCAATCTCTCAACAATGACCCAAACAGCATCAAACGTCCGCAAGCTCCGTGGCAACCTAACTACGAAATACATAGTAATGCGCTCCCACTTCCACTCAGGTATAGTCATCTGCTGGAGTAGGCCACCTGGCCTCTAGTGCTCATACTTAACCTGCTGGAGATTTAGGAACCTAGCTACATACTCAACTATGTGTTTCTTCATCCGCCACCACCTATCGCGCCCCCTTAATTTTCTCACGAAAGTGGGTTTCGACATTCTGACAACTCCTTCTAAAGGAAGAGGGTTAAAAGAAGAGTCGCCACCTAACGGTTTTAAGGTGCGTTAAGGCACCTAGAGTAATTGACTCATGAGACTAGTTTGCATTACCAGAGATTGGGTAAGGGCTTGAAATTATCCCAAGAGGGAGTTGTTAGGCACCCCTCAGGATCCACAACTGTGGTTCCCGGCCAAATGGTTTTCGTGAACTTGTACAATAAGCAAATAACAAGTAAAGGCTCAAATAAGAGGGGATTTCAAATAAACATTGAAGTTATTAAATTATGAAAGAACTAATGGACAATTGAAAATAAAAGACATCATAGGTTTAAAACAATATGGATCACATCAATGCAATACCCGATAGACACTCCTCAGAAAGGGGCTACACGTGGTATTAGCGCACCAGTCATCATATCTATATTCTACCCTTTCCCGCCCCGTGAAAGTAATTAAAGCGCGTGTTGGTCACGAACTCTATTGCGTGCTATTACCCGTCCCATCCCACGTCTCTTTTCTTAGACACACCACCGGACTTTAAAGCCTTGTTAGTGGCTTGCAAAGCTTCAAAATTTGTAACCATATCGTTCTTGATACCTTCTTCAATCCGCTCTCCCAATTTGATAATGTCAGAGAATTGTTGGCCTCCAACCATCATTAGCCGTTCATAATACTCCGGGTCCTGAGCCCGAACAAAGAATTTGTTCATTTGTTCTTCCTCTAGCGCAGGCCTGACTTTAGCAGCTTTAGACCTCCAACGAGTAGCATACTCGTGAAAGGTTTCTGTGGGTTTCTTCTTCAAGTTTTGGATGTAGAACACATATGGTGCGTTCTCTGTATTGAATCTAAACCAGTCCATGAAGTCAGTTGCCATACCTACCCAGTTTGACCATTTCTTGGGGTCTTGGCTGATGTACCAAGATAGTGCATCTCCCTTAAAACTTCTCATGAATAGCTTCATGCGGATCCTTTCGTTCTTTCCTACGCCAACCAATTTGTCACAGTAGGTCCTCAGATGGACCCTCGGATCACCAATGCCGTTAGACATTTTGAACTTTGGAGGTTTGTACCCCTCGGGTAGTTCGACATCTTGTTTTATACAAAGGTCTTCATAGTTCAAACCTTCATTTCCTTTGGTTCCTTCGACACCCTAGACTCGGCTAGTCAGCTTTCTAAGTTCCTCAGCCAGATTCTTGATAAGCAGATCCTTCTCATCAGACTCGAACGTATGTGTGACAGGCGGGGTGGAGTGAGTCACAATCTCCACGTAGATGGGATTGTTGTAGGCATAGAAGTGGTCTTTTGTGTGATTCTGAGGTTCCGGGAATGGAGGCGGAGTGTTGTGGTGGAAAGTATTGCACTGTGTTGGAGGAGTTAAGTTCTTTGGGGGAGTGGCGTGATGATGAAGTGCGGGATGGTTTTGTTGCCTTGTGATATTCTCTGTAGGTGTAGGGGTGACGTCAGGGAAGTTGAGGGAAAATAACAGATTGGCCAGATTCCGGACCTG
Organism: Nicotiana undulata; assembly: GCA_005239495.1. NCBI lineage: Eukaryota > Viridiplantae > Streptophyta > Magnoliopsida > Solanales > Solanaceae > Nicotiana > Nicotiana undulata. Next base: position 4,358 of record MDKH01221304.1, read on the forward strand.
GTCGAGCTCCTCTTGAAACTTTAGCAATTTCTGTTCCCATGGTGACATATTCTCATGCATTACTTGAATAACCCGTCCTTCAGTAATCTAGACTTGTTCAACCGTATTTTCCTTCCTGATACCGCTGGATTCATCCATCTTACGTTTGCCTTTGTCTTTGCCCTTATGAGGACTAGAAGGAGGAGTAGGTGGAAGCCCTTTGGATCTTGTGTGATAGGTTGATGATGCCAGAATGCACGAACTAACCTTTGGGAAGGGAATAATAAAGAGAAAAAAAAGAAAAATAAAAACAAAAGGTAACCAAGTCAGTGAGGATTATGAAAAATATTGTAGTAATTAAACACATAGTGCGGAAATGTAAAGTGCATCCTAAGTTGGGGACCTCTTTGTGCCCAAGGTAGGCCTAGCGACAAATTGATTTGGAGAACTAAAAATGCTAAATGCTTCATTTTATTGATAGAAAATAGACAAATCTTAAAACGATTTTAAATATGCAAAAAATAAAAGTAACTAATGGCCATAGGCCTTATTACATTAATAGAGAAAATAAAGACACTCTTATCTACTTGGTCCCAGAAAAACCTTCCCCAGACTCGCCATTCTTGCTTTCCTCGTAAAGTTTTCCCAGCTCGCGAAGTCCCAGCAACAGGTAAGTTCTGGCTAGATATCCCCCTTCAGCTCCCTCAGCCTTTTGGCAGGTCTCGGCTATCTTGATGAACTTCTCCTCTAGCTCAACTATGCCTCGCTCTAAGTATCCCAGCCTTTTGTTGGCGCTGACAGCCATGTCCTTCCATTCCTTGATCAACCTTTTGTTGGACTCATGTATCTTGTGGTGAGCATCCTCACATTCACGGATACTTCTGCGCAGTTGGTTGTACTTGACTTGTGCTTCATCCCTTTCATCTATAACCCGGTGACCTCGAACGAACCCCGGCTCGATTCGACCACCCAAATCTTCTTCTAACCAACCAATACAGAAAGGAGTGCAACCAGCGTGATACTTGTCTGGCTCGATGGTGTCTTTCTCAAGCATAATCTTGCAGTGTCATAGGTGCTGAGCTTGGCATTTGTGAGGACTGTCATCATTCTGAAAGTCTGCTCGGAGGTGGATCATTTTCTCGAACCTAGGTATCACTTGCTTCCTACCCGCTTGCCTCATAACTCGAAAAGGGACGTAAGGGTATGTCCCCCTTAAACCAATATGTACCAGGAACGATGCGTCTCGGGATCGAATGATAAATTCATCTGTCGAAAACCACTCAAACATCCATTGAACCTGTTCTTCAGTCAAATTACCAAAACGTTTAACCCATCCTTCGGCATTCTCCGGCTGAGCGAACATGTCGGGAATATAATTCATCCGCTTTGGGTGATGAAAAGCGATGTGGTCATCCCCAATTCTGTGGTGAATGTCTTGTCGGTATTCACCTATTTGGAGATGTTCCATGAGCCAGAGCTGAAGTAATAGATTGCAACCTTCAAAATGCTTTGCTCCTTAGTGACACCTTTCCAAGGCCCGATACATGTTTTCAATGATCATAGGCACAATGTTGAAGTCTTGCCCATCTATCCCTTCCATTAGTGTCTTAGTCACCATGGCCAACCTAGTATGGATTCTTTCCTTCTTCATCGGGAACACAATCAAACCTAAGAAGCATATCATAAATACGAACACTCAACGATGGATGTGCCCCAGAGAGGTGATAACAAACTCGTCTTGGTAGGTGCGGTAGGATTTGTTGTGACCGTACCTTTCATACAGATAGTCGAAGGGAGTGTATGAATCCCTCAGACATACCAAGTCCGGATTCTTCTTCAGACCCTTCATCTTGAGAAAACCCCTGCCTGTGCGGTTCTCAGGCATCAGCAACCTCGGATTTTCCCACACAAAGTTAGCCAGTCCTCCTATCTCTTCTTTAACGGCGTCATTTCTATGTTTCCAAAACGGAACACAGACCTTTCGCAATCCCAAAACAAATTGGTACCCTCTATCATCATTTTGTTAGGCTAGATTTCTAGGAGAGATGGAAGGTTACCCAGGTGCTTTCTGATGATAGTTTTGTCACTAGAATGGAGGTCCCCCCACCAACTTAGCAGTCCTGGATGAATATTGGAGACCATGCCGAATCTGGGGATTTCGTGCCTCATTTTCTGCAAAACACATATGGTTAGGCCCTTACCCCCACCAGAACTGACTATTTAAGATCAATAATTAGCAAGAAGCATTTAGTTCTCCAAATAAATGCACAGAACGTGAGGGTGTCCATTTGGGTTTAGGGAAACCCAATGGACTTTGGACAAGGCTATCTTAAAGGCTATTGTGCAGACAACACGTTAGCATGGATAGGTTTGACCATGATGTATGCGACAGTATAACGGAATAAGGTTTCTATGGGGTTTTAACTGGTACCCTTGAGCGGACAACTCAAGGGGGAAGGCACGAAAATGTCGACTACACCGCTGATCGACTAGTTTTACCGCAAATACGCCTTTCCGAATTTAAGGGGTAATAATATAGGAATAGTGCAACCACTCATTGTAAGCGTTGCTATGGTATTTTGTTTGGCATGAGTGGAGTATGAATGTCGAGCATGATACACAATAAATAAGCATTTAAACATGTAGTCATGTATTGGCACGTTAAGGATAAAGCGGTAAAGACAACAGTTATGATTTAAAGCAGTTACAAAAGAAAACAAAGAGACATGTCAGTTTTTGTTCATGTGAAATAAATACTTGAAAGCAGTAAACAAATAACGGCATGTAATAGGGAAGGGGAAAGGGTGCAAGCATTAAACAAAATTAAAGGTCCAAATTCACGAAATAATTTGTAATGGTATAAGCCTAGGGATATCCCCAGCAGAGTCACCATGTTGTCGAGCCCCCTTCATTTTCTCGCAAAAGCGGGTTTTAACATTCTGACAACTCCTTTTAAAGGAAGACGGTTAAAAGAAGAGTCGCCACCTAACGGTTTTAAAGTGCGTTAGGGCACCTAGAGTAATTGACTCATGAGACTAGTTTGCATTACCAGAGATTAGGTAAGGGCTTGAAATTATCCCAAGGGGAAGGTGTTAGGAACCCCTTAGGATCAACAACTGTGGTTCCCGGCCAAATAATTTTCGTGAACTTGTACAATAAGCAAATAACAAGTAAAGTCTCAAATAAGAGGGGATTTCAAATAAACATTGAAGTTATTAAATTTTGAAAGAACTAATGGACAGTTGAAAAGAAAAGACATCCTATGTTTAAAACAATATGGATCACATCAATGCAATACCCGATAGACACTCCTCATAGAGGGGCTACACGTGGTATTAGCGCACTGGTCATCATATCCATATTCTACACTTTCCCGCCCCGTGAAGGTAATTAAAGCGCGTGTTGGTCACGAACTCTATTGCGTGTTATTAACCGTCCCATCCTATCAGTCCCGGAGGAGGCTAGGACTACTATCCTAAAAGGAGGTACTAGGCTAACCCCTAGGTTTAAAGGACAAGATTGTAGGCGACAAGCAAAAATAATTAGGACTGCAAATAAGGGGAAAAAAAATGAGAGCAGATATGAGGCCCATGTATTCCTCCACATGTTATGCACGTAATTAGCACGACTCAAACACAAGTAAGGACTTTTAACTACAGAACCTAAGGCATGATATCTAGGCGAGAATGCAATAACAAGGCAGTTATATTACTGATTTTTAGAGAAGGACTTTTACCAGTTTCTGACTACTAATTTTAACCTGTTATTAGCCAAACAGTATTCATAAAGGGATATACTTTCAGTTTTAACAAGTTTAATACCTAAGACTTGCCTAGGCGTACCAATTACTATAAATAACTGCTCCAGTTATACTGTTCTAAGTGTCAGGTTTTTCAGAAAAAAAAGTTGTTAAGCAGGGTTAAGTCTGTTTTAATCTTTAACCAGGCTAAGGGGGTGTTAAACGAATACAAATGTAGTCCTAGGAAGCATGATATCTAATGCAAAGGAAAAATGCAAAATGATGCAAGACCTAAGCACGATATTCTAAATGCATGAATTACGCATAGCTTCGAGATAGGCAGAATGACAGCTTTAATTATTGTTTACCTAAAGCAGGATCTCTATATCATGGCAAGATAAGATCGTAATTTGCTAACACGTTCGATCTAAAGTGAGATTTTACATTACATTTCAGAGTACATAGCCAGAATCACGTAATAGCAAATTTTTGTTGTCATTATTAGCCCTATAGACAGGATTTCTAAGTGACATTTCAGAATATGAAACATGAGCAGAAATATTGTGATAGCCATTTTTGTTGTTATTTATCCTATAAACAAGATTTCTAAGTGTAATGAGATGCTGAATGCAGTAAAGCTGAGCAACATGATATGTATGGTATGCTTGTTGTACCTAGACATGGTTACTATTGCACATATAAGGAAAGTAAACCTATAGGCATGATCTCTACCCGTACCTATACTATAGCATGCATATTCCAACCCGTTTTCACTATCCACCCCCAAATGTTTGTTTACAAATTATTAAAGACCAGAAATCATGATATACATAACCAAAAGAAAATAAGAAGTTATTTCTATAGGGAGCCTTCATTTAGGCCCAGATCCTCCAACCTCAATGCCTTTAGCCTTTCATAGGCCGGGTGTGTCAAAGTTCCCTAAGGACCTCATGGGCTCCCCGGCAATGCTCACACCTAGACATAGTCAACAAGAATTAAACATGCGCAGTGTGGAAATACTAGCCTCGATGTGCCATAGTTCAGAGGGAACTCAAGAGGTTCCCAAAGCAATGCTCACACTGAGGGGGTGGAACCTAAGAGTCTAGGAGTAAAGTGAAGTGCCAGAGGTGAGAAAAAGTTTTTTTTGAATGAGACGGTGTTGAAGGAGACTTAGTTAAAAGAATTTTATAACTAAGAGAGTTGTTTGAAAATAGCTTTTCAAAAACAGCAGTAGGATCATGTAAATAACAGACCAATCATAGAACCCCAAAAAATTCCAATAATACTCAAAGAACGGCCTTCAACCAAGGATCATGGGAGCTGGGGACAAATAGATCACAAAACATATAGAAGTCCTTGCAATAAGTGCCGATGGTAATACATAGATTCAAGAGTACTTGATTAAACATAACTGCAAAGAAATCAGAGAGGCTTGGGGGATTCAGGGGAACCAGGAGACAGCAGAGCACAGGTTTTAACACTAAATATGACATTAAAATAACTTAGGGCAATGGCCCAATAGATGCATACTAGGAATGGACAACAACATATCAGTATTAGTCTGGTTACTGATTCGACAGAGCATGCAGACCCTAAAGAGACAAGACATGGCTAGCATACATAGATGGAGCAAAGAGGTAAATTGCATGTTGAGCAGCAGAACCACAGATAGAAATAAATCAGGAATATGATAAACTGAAGTAGTAGGAAACACATTGGTTTGAAACTTGAACCGAAATTAGAACATACCAGTGTAAGAGATGATGAACACAGAATGAGCAAGAGAGATAGCACAATGATTAGCCTTGGCTTGTAGCCGGCTAACAATAGGCAGTAGCAAGTAGCACAGAGAGATAGAGCAGAGAGTTTAAGTGTAAGAGAGATAGCTTTGAACCACAAGTGTTCGTGTGTGTATTATTGAAAGAGCGTGTATATATAGTAGTTCAAAAATTAGGTAAAAATAAAAAATAATCATAGTAGCATAGTAATTATGGAACTCATAATCAATTAGAACAAAATCAGGACAAGTACTCCCTTAAATTAAGGAAATTAATTCAAACGGTAGGAACAAGTAAAATCTAAGGAAAGAAATCGGTGTATGAAAAATAAGGAAAGATTCAAATTCAGTAAGTATATGGTAAACAATTAGGGCTAAGTTCAAAATACTCCAATTAAGGAACTAGCCAGTAAGAATAAAGTACCATAGCAGACAAGTTAGGTGAATCAATTAATTTGAATAGAAGAGGTAGAAACTAAGGGTTTAAAGGGAGGTCTATCAATCAAACCCCAAAAGTATGGAATCCATAATCAATCAAAGAGGGAGTCACGATTCTGTATTCATCATATAAATAGAAAATATAAGAACAACCAGACATAGCAAACATGCAGGTTAGACAGTATAGATAGAGAGAGGCAAGTCTGAACAATCAAGATGGACATAAGCACATATAGGTGATATAAGTTAGGCTAAGAAAACTCAGTAGAACATATTTGAGGCAAGATAATCATAGAAACCTAAACAAGAAACGAGCAGTCATGCTAATACACAGAATCAAACGAAGAAGACTAGAAAATTAGGGCTTTCAACATAGGCGAGATGAAAAGGTAGTAAAATCATAGAATCAGTCGAAACATGCAAGAGATGGAAGTTTAAACATAGGGAATCAGTTTAAACAAAGTTTTAAAGAGTTCTGAAAACTCTAATTTTAGAAGAAAGTGAAAACACTTTGAAATCGATGATTCTCGTAAAAGATCCCCAAGAACAGTGTAAAATACTAAAGAAACAAACTCAAATCGTTTTAAAATTGTACAGATCTAGAAAATGTAGGCAGAAATTAGGGTTTCAGAAGAAACCCAAATAGAGATGAAAGAACCTGTCTAGAATACCAAGGATCGTAACACATATAGTGTGATTTTGCCCAAAATCACATCTGAGAGACCATGAATACCCATAACAGAAACCCTAGGTGCGAGTCAGCATAGCCCAGGGCCCTTGAAAGCCACAGAGATGATGAGCAAGGCGAGAGAGACCCATTGGAGGCTTGAAGTTGGAAGGTAGTCGTCGGAGATGGCCGGAGAAAGGAAGACAGGCTTCATCAGAGACGAAGAGACGAGAAGTCTCTAGAGAGACTAGACAGAGAGAGAGTCGGGTAGAGAGATGAGGGGGCGTGAGAGAATGAGGGTCGGAGGGGGTAGTTGGGGTTTAATTATAAAAATAGGAATTGGGTCGTTGATCTAATTTGATCAACAGCTCAGATTGATTTGGGGATTATGCCGGGTAAGACATGGTTTGGGCTGGGAGTTCAATTGGGTTAGTTAATCAGGTAGGTTGGGGCTAAAATTAGGCTAGAGTTGAAATAAAATGTGGCTAGTTTTTAAATACCCCCTTTAAATAGATAAATAATTAATGAAATAGCTAATAATTACATAAAATGATATTAAGGCTAAATAAATGATATTAAGGCTAAATAAATGAAATTAAGGTAATTAACTAGTATTTAAAATATAGAATGACTGATTATCGAATTAAAAATAGCATAAAGTGTGTAATTAGGCTATAATTGCAAAGTCATTGCAATTATAGCCAAATAATATCAATTTGACTACTTTGTGAAATAATTAAATCCTAATAGGATCAAAAATGACATTTTAAGCCAAGAAATGTTTTGAAATTATTTGTAATACAATTTATAACTAATTATTAGATATAAAAGTACTGGCTAAAATAGCAATAAATTGATAAAAAAATATGGGAAAATTATGGAAAAAATCCCATTGTTATGAAAACTAATTTTGAAGTCATATATGCAGGTTTACAAATAGTTTGAGAAAAAATTGGGTATCAACAGCTACCCTCTTTACCCGGGAAGGATGAAAGAGTTGTCGGGTCAACATATGATAGCCAATTTTGACCGAGTGAAATGGTTCAAAGAGATTTTGGTCGCACCCTGGTTTCTGAGTTGCCTACATATCCCTGGTTTTACAGGAATCAGGCCATATGTAGTTCAGGAGTCATCGGCGAAGTATACCGATGCAGCATTTTGCAAGAACAGAGGCAACGTATGGGGTGAGGTGAACAAATGGCTCACGGGAATGGTTAGGAGAATTGAAGCGGGGCCGCTCCTTCCTGTATGGTCGTTGCTTGCCGGATTACCTGCAAATAAATAATACAAGCATATATTCTGCGTAATTTAAACATGATGCAAGTTCCCGTCGGACTATGAATGTTGTCTTTGGACATTTAAAGATGACGTCCTAAGACCATGACGTCCTAGTCCATGGATTGCTTGATGCAGGATTCGCAGGCCATGAAATGATGTTCTCGGGCCATGAAGATGGTGCCTCCGAACCATGATGCCTTTGAATAATGATATGCAAACTGGTAAAAGAGATTCGCAGCCATGAAATGATGTTCTCGGGCCATGAAGATGGTGCCTCTGAACGATGACGCCTTTGGATAAGTTGGCGATATTTCAGCCCATGAAGATGCAATAGCATGATGCTGACAAGACAGAGCTTAGTCTTGTGAATTAAAAGGGGAAGAGCTTAGCCTGAAAGGAAGCGAAGCAAATAATGGTAGACAGGGGTTGCTTTTGAAAAGTAAATGGGAGACAGCGTTTAGTATCGGAAGGCAGAAAGGTAGCTTTATGCGAGGAATAAAATGCAGATGGAGGTAGCGTTTAACCTCGGAAGGCAAAATGGTAGCCTTATGCAATGCAGATGCAGATGGAGGTAGCGTTTAACCTCTGAATGTAGAATGGTAGCCTTATGCAGGAAATAAATGCAGATGGAGACAGTGTTTAGTCTCGGAAGGCAGAATGGTAGCCTTATGCAAGGAATAAAATGCAGATGGAGGTAGCGTTTAACCTCGGAAGGCAAAATGGTAGCCTTATGCAATGCAGATGCAGATGGAGGTAGCGTTTAACCTCGGAAGGCAGAATGGTAGCCTTATGCAATGCATATGCAGATGGAAGCAGCGTTTAGTCTCGGAAGGCAGAATGGTAGCCTTATGCAATATTAAAGGAATGACAACAAAAATTCTTAGTTGGTGATAAATTGCGGTAGAGAATTGTGGTAATGAAGCATCGTTCGTGCTGGTAATAAATGTTGGTATGTGCGACAAGTTTTAGAAACATGTCTTTGAACAATATACGTCCTTCGGGCGGATAGTAAGTTTCGGACCTTTGCGATCTTTGTGCCTGTATCCAAAGAAAAATTGTGAGTTTTGTGAATGGCGAGGTTAGTCCGTATCCCCGCTGGCTTTGCCTGACTCGTTCGCCTGATCATGATGATATTGTCTGTATCGTTGGGGGTAGCGTTTGCTAAACAAGTTGTTTCACTATGCATGATTTTTTTGTAAAAGTATAGCATATAATTTAAAATAGTTTTAGATGAACCGACAACTGTGACGCGGTTCGAGACATTGCAACCTCTCTTGCTACCGAATTTTGAGGGTCCTCCTCAAAATTCTGCCCCAGTTTGATAGGTGAATACTCCTGACTGTTGCTTGCGCGGCGATCGGCTGAACTTGCTTCAAAAGTTTGAGGGTCCTCCTCAAAAATCTTCCCCAGTTGGTTGGGTGAATGCTTCTGGACTGCTGCTTGCTTCAGAATTTTGAGGGTCCTCCTCAAAATTCTTCCCCAGTTTCCAATTGTGGGGAAAATGAAAAAAATTTATTGAATTGTGACCGAACCCATAGGGCTGCCTACGTATCCCCTCTTAAACGGAAATCAGGTCAGGCGTAGTTCAATTTACATTGTTGACAAAGCATAAAGAGTTACACATAGTAGCGCTTGACTGCATCTGAATTGATTGGTTTTGGCCAAATTTCTCCGTCCATTTCTGCAAGTATAAGTGCTCCTCCTGTCAGCACCCTGTGAACCATGTACGGACCCTGGCAGTTGGGAGAGAACTTCCCTTTGGCTTAAACTTGATGTGGAAATATTTTCTTTAACACCAGCTACCCTGGTGTGAATCGTCTCGGCTTGACTTTCTTGTTGAAGGCTCTGGACATTCTGTTCTGGTATAGTTGACCATGACAAACTGCGTTCATTCTCTTTCCGTCTATGAGGGCTAGTTGCTCATAATGGTTCTTTACCCTTTCTGCGTCGCTAAGCTCAGCTTCTTGTATGATTCTCAGAGATGGAATTTTGACTTCAGCAGGAATAACAACCTCTGTACCGTAAACCATCATATAGAGAGTTTCCCATGTTAATGTGTGGACTGTGGTGCGATACCCCAACAAAACGAATGATAACTTCTCATGCCATTGTTTGTGCCTTTCTATCATCTTCCTTAGTATCTTCTTGATGTTTTTGTTAGCGGCCTCTACGGCTCCATTCATTCGAGGTCTGTAAGCTATGGAATTCTTGTGTTTGATCTTGAAAATTTCACACATGGCTTTCATCAGGTCACTGTTGAGATTAGAACCATTGTCGGTGATGATTGACTCTGGAACTCCGAACCGACAAACAATGTGGTCGCGGACAAAGTCGGCCACGACTTTCTTAGTAACTGCTTTGTAGGAGGCTGCTTCAACCCATTTAGTAAAATAATCAATGGTGACTAGAATGAACCTGTGTCCGTTGGAGGCGGCAAGCTCGATCGGTCCAATAACATCCATGCCCTAGGCGGCAAACGGTGACGGTGAACTTGTTGCATTGAGCTCACTCAGAGGCACCTTTATCATATCTCCATGTATCTGGCAACGGTGGCATCTTCGGACGTACTGGATGCAGTCCGTTTCCATAGTCATCCAGAAGTAACCGGCCCGAAGTATCTTCTTTGCTAGAACAAAACCGCTCATATGCGGACCGCAGGTCCCGGCATGAATTTCCTCCAATAATTTTGATGCTTCTTTTGCGTCGACGCACCTTAACAACCCCAAATCAGAAGTCCTCTTATACAGGATTCCTCCGCTGTGAAAGAAATTGTTAGACAATCTCCGAAGTGTGCATTTCTGAGTGGCACTTGCAAGTTTCGAGTATTCTCCTTTTGTCAAGTATTCCTTGATATCATGGAACCAAGGATTTCCATTTGCTTCTTCTTCAACATGGGCACAGTAAGCCAGCTGATCGTGGATTTTCACTGGAATGGGATCAATGAAACTTTTGTCCGGATGCTGAATCATAGACGACAGGGTAGTCAAAGCATCGGCAAGCTCATTCTGGATTCTGGGGACATGCCGGAACTCTATCTTTGTGAACCTCTTTCTCAACTCCTGAACATGATGCAGATAGGGTAGTATCTTGGAATTCTTGGTTGCCCGTTCTCCTTGAACCTGATGTACCAGTAAGTCTGAGTCACCAATCACCAACAGCTCCTGGACGTTCATGTCAATGGCCATGTTGAGCCCTAAGATGTAGGCCTCATATTCAGCCATGTTGTTGGTGTAGGGAAATCTGAGTTTAGTGGATATCGGATAGTGTTGACCGGTTTCTGATATTAGGACTGCTCCAATACCGACTCCCTTGAAGTTTGCTACTCCATCAAAGAACATCCTCCAACCGTCATAGGATTCTGCAATATCTTCTCCTATGAATAATACCTCTTCATCAGGGAAATACGTTTTCAGAGGTTCGTATTCCCCGTCCACAGGATTCTCAGCAAGATGGTCTGCCAGAGCATGTCCCTTGACTGCTTTCTGAGTTACATAAACAATGTCGAACTCGTTCAGCAGGATTTGCCACTTGGCCAGCTTACCAGTGGGCATGAGCTTCTGAAAGATGTACTTCAAGGGATTCATCATTGATATGAGATATGTTGTGTAGGAACAGAGTAGTGCCTCAGCTTCTGAGCGACCCAAGTCAAAGCGCAGAAGGTGCGTTCCAATAGAGAATACCAGGCCTCGTACGGAGTGAACTTCTTGCTGAGATAGTAAATAACTTTCTCTTTTCTCCCTGTTTCATCATGTTTCCCAAGAACACAACCGAAAGATTCATCCAATACGGCAAGGTAGAGTAGCAGGGGTCTACCTGGCTCAGGTAGCACCAAGACCGGCGGTGTTGATAAATACTCTTTGATTCTGTCAAAAGCCTTTTGACAATCCTTGGTCCACTTAGTCGCGGCGTCCTTCTTCAGCATCTTGAAGATCGGCTCACAGATGACTGTAGATTGTGCTATGAATCGGCTGATGTAATTAATCCTTCCTAAAAAGCTCATAACATCCTTCTTGTTCTTTGGCGATGATAATTCCTTAATGGATTTGACCTTTGACGGATCCAATTCTATTCCCCGGCGGCTTACAATGAATCCCAGCAACTTCCCAACAGGAACCCGAATGCACACTTCGCGGGGTTCAGCTTCAAATTGTATTTTCTCAACCTGTTGAAGAACTTCCTCAAATCCTCCATGTGGTCAGCAACTTTCTTTGATTTGATAATGACGTTGTCCACATATACCTCGATCTCTTTGTGAATCATATCATGTAATATGGTAGTCATAGTGATCATATAGGTGGCCCCTGCATTCTTTAGGCTGAATGGCATCATCTTGTAACAGTACACTCCCCATGGCTTAATGAACGTCATTTTCTCAGCATCTTCTTCATCCATCCAAATCTGATGATAACCAGCAAAGCAATCCACGAATGATTGTAGTTCGTGCTTGGCGCAATTGTAAATTAGGATATGTATATTTGGAAAGGGGAAATCGTCTTTCGGACTGGCCTGGTTGAGATCCCGGTAGTAAACATAGACTCTGACCTTCCGTCCTTCTTTAGTACACGTACAATGTTGGCTAACCATGTCGGGTACTCAACTACCCGGAGAACTTTGGCGTTGATCTGCTTGGTAACCTCGTCCTTGATTTTCAAACCCATATCAGGTTTGAACTTTCTGAGCTTTTGCTTTACCGGTGGACTTGTTGGATTGGTTGGCAGTTTGTGAGCCATAATGGACGTACTTAGACCAGTCATGTCATCATACGACCAGGCAAATATGTCCTTATACTCTTTGAGAAACTATGTGTAATCTTTCTTCTCTGGTGGTGACAGGTGAATGTTGATGCGTGTTTCCTTGACGTTCTCTGAATCCCCCAGATTGATAACCTTAGTCTCGTCCAGGTTGGACTTAGGTATGTTTTCAAAGTTCTCGGCCTCTTTAATAATCTCGTCGGGTATATCATCCTCCTCTAAATCAACGTCCGTTTGCTGCATTGTCTCATTGCATGTCACGGTCATCGGTTCATCAAGACACGTAATAATAATGATGTATAGATAAAGTAATGAGGAAAAAAAACAGTAACAATAAATATTGAATTAGAAGATGCTTTGATTAATTGAATAATAATTCTGAACATTGACGATCTTATAGCAGGAATTGAAAATGCAGGAAAGGGAAAATCATTTGGTAAAAAAAACAATAAGTAATGATTGTTTTAGCCTTGCTACCCTGAGGCTCGTCGGGCTTTGGTGGTCCTGATAGACCAATTCTTGAGATAGGTTCCCTTTCTTACAGCCTGTACGGAAGGGCCTTCCTCCCCCTGCTCCTCGAGAACAACACAGCAATCCATATCATTGTCTTCCAAAAACAAATCCCTCATCGTTGCCAGTGCTTCCTCTTCATCTGATCCATAGATGATGTCGGCCTGCTTGAAGGTCTGCTCCAGATGAGGTATCGGATGATCCAAGAGGTAGTGATGATGGCGCCATGGTGGCGACCAGTTTCTGAATTATTCCCATGTATACTCATACCCCAGACCGAAAGTAGTACCCTGCTTCTTGAGTTTTATGGGCTTCGTGATACCTTGGAGGTTCTTACTGAGCCCTTTGCCTGGATCGTACCCTCTCCAGTTCAGGATGCTTTCAATCTTGCTATCACACCACGTGTCCTTGTCGATGGCATTGACTTGTTCAATATGGTGATAAGTTCCTCCACCCAGTTTTCTCTTTCCATCGATCACTGGGATAGTCTGGCGACTATAAATAGGGTTGCTACCGTCACCGTGAATGATCACCTCTTGGTGGTTCCACTCAAATTTCACCGCCTGATGTAGTGTTGATGCTACGGCCCCAGCAGCATGGATCCAAGGTCGTCCCAACAGCAAGTTGTAAGATGTCGGCACGTCTATCACCTGAAAGTCCACCTCGAACCAAGTCGGTCCCATCTGCAGACATAGACCGATCTCCCCAATGGTAGACCTTTGAGACCCGTCGAAGGCTTTCACGTTGATCGCTCCATCCTTTATCTCATGCGGCCCTTTACCCAATTTCCTGAGTGTTATCAGCGGACATATGTTAAGACTGGATCCTCCATCGACAAGAATCTTAGTTATGAAATAATCTTCGCATTGCACGGTGAGGTGCAGTGCTTTGTTGTGACCCAATCCTTCATGTGGTAGCTCGTCATCGTGTAAAGTAATTTTGTGACTTTCCAGTACCTGGCCCACCATGTTGGCCATTTCCCCACTAGTGATGTTGTTCGGCACATATGCTTCACTCAACACTTTCAACAAAGCACTTATGTGCGTCTCAGAATTTTGCAGCAACGAGAGAATGGATATTTGTGCTGGTGTCTTGTTTAGTTGGTCGATGACCGAATACTCCTTAGCATGTATCTTCCTCCAAAGGTCATCTGATCCTGTCTCAATGAGGGGAGGCTGGTTGGAAGCTTTCTTGCTTGACTCAGCCAAATGCTCAGGGGTGTAGACCCTACCAGTTCTTGTCATACCCTGTGTTGCGATAGCTTCCTCAGACCTTCTTTTGCCTTTCCTTCTCGCCTCGGTAGTATAGTCCCAAGGGATAGCCTTGGAGTTGAAAGGTGGCGTAGTTGAAATTGCCACTGAAATCGGTGCGGCCATCCTTACTTCAAATGGAACATGTGCTTTGGGCGGCAAGACTGCAACCTCGAATAGTGCAGGTGCATTTGCCGGAGACATGAAATCAACCTCAATTGGGATTGGTGTCTTTGCAGGTGGCGTTGTTTCAAACTCAAGTGGGATAGACATATTCACCTCATCGTTCTCATAGGACTGAATCTGGACTATGATTGGGTTGAGAGTGACTGCAGGTTTCTTTGGGTCATCGCCTTCTGCGATCAACCCGATTGATCCCTCAGGATCCCAATCATCTTCTATTTTAATCATATGTATACCCCCACCTTTATGGTCTGGCAAAGGATTGTTGCGGACGTTCAGAGCGGGGTCTTTTGCCACAATAATCTTGTTATCAGTGAGAGTTTGTATCTTATCCTTCGGAGAGCGACATTCTTCGATGGTTGTCCTTTCATGCCAGAATGGTATGCACAACATTCGTTTGGGTTAACCCACTGAGAAGGGTTCTCAGGGGTGGCAGCAGGGATAGGTGTGACGTAACCATCAGCTTTGAGCTTTTCATATAGCTGGTCAATAGGCTCGACTATGGCGGTGTATTGTTTTTTAGGGTGACGATCAAAGTTAGGATGAGGCCTAGGGAAGTTTTGTCGGGTAGGGAGGACTGGTAATGTGATGGCTAGGAATTGTAAGTATGGTAGACAGGAGCGGGTTGTGAGTATCTGGGTGAAGTAGGTTGATATGTGGGTGGTGGAGATTGATATATGGGCGGCGGAGCTTGGTAAGAAGGTAGTGGAGCTTGGTAGTTTGGTGCTTGGTAATTCGGGGTTGGCTTGTATGTAAGTGGAGGTGTTAGATAGGTTTGGTATTTGGGTGGGGATTTGGCTCTTTGTGAAACCATTACAGCTCCCACGTCTCTCTTCTTAGACACACCACCGGACTTTAAAGCCTTGTTAGTGGCTTGCAAAGCTTTAAAATTTGTAACCATATCGTTCTTGATACCTTCTTCAATCCGCTCCCCCAATTTGATAATGTCAGAGAACTGTTGGCCTTCAACCATCATTAGCCATTCATAATACTGCGGGTCTTGAGCCCGAAAAAAGAATTTGTTCATTTGTTCTTCCTCTAGCGCAGGCCTTACTTTAGCAGCTTCAGACCTCCAACGAGTAGCATACTCGCGAAAGGTTTTTGTGGGTTTCTTCTTCAAGTTTTGGATGTAGAACACATCTAGTGCGTTCTCTTATTGAATCTAAACATGTCCATGAAGTCAGTTGCCATACCTACCTAGTTTGACCATTTCTTGGAGTCTTGGCTGATGTACCAAGACAGTGTGTCTCCCTTCAAACTCCTCATGAATAGCTTCATGCGGATCCTTTCGTCCTTTCCTACACCAACCAATTTGTCACAGTAGGTCCTCAGATGGACCCTCGGATCACCAGTGCCATCAAACATTTCGAACTTTGGAGGTTTGAACCCCTCGGGTAGTTCGACATCTGGTTTTATACAGAGGTCTTCATAGTTCAAACCTTCATTTCCTTTGGTTCCTTCGACACCCTGGACTCGTCTAGTCAGCTTTCTAAGTTCCTCATCCAGATTCTTGATAAGCAGATCCTTCTCATCAGACTCGGACGTATGTGTGACAGGAGGGGTGGAGTGAGTCACAGTCTCCACGTATATGGGATTGTTGTAGGCATAGAAGTGGTCTTTTGGGTGATTCTGAGGTTCCGGGAGTGAAGGCGGAGTGTTGTGGTGGAAAGTATGGCACTGTGTTGGAGGAGTTCATTTCTTTGGGGGAGTGGCATGATGATGAAGTGCGGGATGGTTTTGTTGCCTTGGGATATTCTCTGGAGGTGTAGGGGTGACGTTAGGGACGTTGAGGGAAAATAACAGATTGGCCAGATTCCGGACCTGGTCGAGCTCCTCTTGAAACTTTAGCAATTTTTGTTCCCATGGTGACATATTCTCATGCATAACTTGAATACCCCGTCCATCAGTAGTCTCAACTTGTTCAACCGTATTTTCCTTCCAGATACCGCTGGGTTCTTCCATCTTACTTTTGCCTTTGTATTTGCCCTTAGGAGGACTAGGAGGAGGTGTAGGTGGAGGCCCTTTGGATCTTGTGTGATAGGTTGATGATGCCAGAATGCACGAACTAACCTTTGGGAAAGGAATAATAAAAATAAAAAAAAACAAAAAAAAACAAAAGGTAACCAAGTCAGTGAGGATTATGAAAAATATTGTAGTAATTAAACACATAGTGCGAAAATGTAAAGTGCATCCTAAGTTGGGGACCTCTTTGTGCCCAAGGTAGGCCTAGCGACAAATTGATTTGGAGAACTAAAAATGCTAAATGCCTCATTTTATTGATAGAAAATAGACAAATCTTAAAATGATTTTAAATATGCGAAAAATAAAAGTCACTAATGGCCATAGGCCTTATTACATTAATAGAGAAAATAAAGACACTCCTATCTACTTGGTCCCAGAAAAACCTTCCCCAGACTCGGCATTCTTGCTTTCCTCGTAAAGTTTTCCCAGCTCGCGAAGTCCCAGCAACAGGTAAGTTCTGGCTAGATATCCCCCTTCAGCTCCCTCAGCCTTTTGGCAGGTCTCGGCCTTCTTGATGAACTTCTCCTCTAGCTCAACTATGCCTCGCTCTAAGTATCCCAGCCTTTTGTTGGCGCTGACGGCCATGTCCTTCCATTCCTTGATCAACCTTTTGTTGGACTCATGTATCTTGTGGCGAGCATCCTCACATTCACGGATCCTTCTGCGCAGTTGGTTGTACTTGACTTGTGCTTCATCCCTTTCATCTATAACCCGGTGACCTCGAACGAACCCCGACTCGATTCGACCACCCAGATCTTCTTCTAACCAACCAATACAGAAAGGAGTGCAACCACCGTGATACTTGTCTGGCTCGATGGTGTCTTTCTCAAGCATAATCTTGCAGTGCCATAGGTGCTGAGCTTGGCACTTGTGAGGACTGTCATAATTCTGAAAGTCTGATCGGAGGTGGATCATTTTCTCGAACCTAGGTATGACGTGTTTCCTACCCTCTTGCCTCATAACTCGAAGAGGGACGTAAGGGTATGTCCCCCTTAAACCAATTTGTACCAGGAACAATGCGTCTCGGGATCGAATGATAAATTCGTCCGTTGAAAACCACTCAAACATCCATTTAACCTGTTCTTCAGTCAAGTTACCAAAAATTTCAACCCATCCTTCGGCATTCTCTGACTGAGCGAACATGTCGGGAATATAATTCATCCTCTTTGGGTAATGAAAAGCGATGTGGTGATCCCAAATTCTGCAGTGAATGTCTTGTCGGTATTCACCTCTTTGGAGATGTTCCATGAGCCAGAGCTGAAGTAATAGATTGCAACCTTCAAAATGCTTTTCTCCTTGGTGACACCTTTCCAAGGCCCGATACATGTTTGCAATGATCATGGGCACAATGCTGAAGTCTTGCCCATCTATCCCTTCCATTATTGTATTAGTCACCATGGTCAACCTAGTATGGATTCTTTCCTTCTTCATCGGGAACACAATCAAACCTAAGAAGCATACCATAAGTACGAACACTCGGCGATGGATGTGCCACAGAGAGGTGATAGCAAACTCGTCTTGGTAGGTGCGGTAGGATTTGCTGTGACCGTACCTTTTATACAGATAGTCGAAGGGAATGTATGATTTCCTCAGACATACCAAGTCCGGATTCTTCTTCAGACCCATCATCTTGAGAAAACCCCTGCCTGTGCAGTTCTCAGGCATCAGCAACCCCGGATTTTCCCACACTAAGTTAGCCAGTCCTCCTATCTCTTCTATTAATGGCGTCATTTCTATGTTTCCAAAACGGAACACAGACCCTATCAGTCCCGGAGGAGGCTAGGACTAATATCCTAAAAGGAGGTACTAGGCTAACCCCTAGGTTTAAAGGACAAGATTGTAGGCGACAAGCAAAAATAATTAGGACTGCAAATAAGGGGAAAAACAAATGAGAGCAGATATGAGGCCCAAGTATTCCTCCACAGGTTATGCACGTAATTAGCACGACTCAAACACAAGTAAGGCCTTTTAACTTCAGAACCTAAGGCATGATATCTAGGCGAGAATGCAATAACGAGGCAGTTTTATTACTGATTTTTAGAGAAGGACTTTTACCAGTTTCTGACTACTGATTTTAACCTGTTATTAGCCAAACAGTATTCATAAAGGGATATACTTTCAGTTTTAATAAGTTTAATACCTAAGACTTGCCTAGGCGTACCAATTACTATAAATAACTGCTCCAGTTATACTGTTCTAAGTGTCAAGTTTTTCAGAAAAAAAAGTTGTTAAGCAGGGGTAAGTCTGTTTTAATCTTTAACCAGGCTAAGGGGGTGTTAAACGAATACAAATGTAGTCCTAGGAAGCATGATATCTAATGCAAAGGAAAAATGTAGAATGATGCAAGACCTAAGCACGATATTCTAAATGCATGAATTACGCATAGCTTCGAGATAGGCAGAATGACAGTTTTAATTATTGTTTACCTAAAGCAGGATCTCTATATCATGGCAAGATAAGATCGTAATTCGCTAACACGTTCGATCTAAAGTGAGATTTTAGATTACATTTCAGAGTACATAGACAGAATCACGTAATAGTAAATTTTTGTTGTCATTATTAGACCTATAGATAGGATATCTAAGTGACATTTCAGGTATGAAACATGAGCAAAAATATTGTGATAGCCATTTTTGTTGTTATTTATCCTATAAACAGGATTTCTAAGTGTAATGAGATGCTGAATGCAGTAAAGCTGAGCAACATGATATGTATGGTATTCTTGTTGTACCTAGACATGGTTACTATTGCACATATAAGGAAAGTAAACCTATAGGAATGATCTATACCCGTACCTATACTATAGCATGCATATTCCCACCCGTTTTCACTATCCAGCCCCAAATGTTTGTTTACAAATTATTACAGACCAGAAATCATGAATTACATAACAAAAAGAAAATAAGAAGTTATTTCTATAGGTAGCCTTCATTTAGGTCGAGATCCTCCAACCTCAATGCCTTTAGCCTTTCATAGTCGGGTCTGTCAAAGTTCCCTAAGGACCTCATGGGCTCCCGGGCAATGCTCACACCCAGACATAGTCAACAAGAGTTAAACATGCGCAGTGTGAAAATACCAGCCTCAGTGTGTCAAAGTTCAGAGGAAACTCAAGAGGTTCCCAAAGCAATGCTCACACTGAGGGGGTGGAACCTAAGAATCTAGGAGTAAAGTGAAGTGCCAGAGGTGAGTTTTAAAAAAAAGTTTTTTTTGAAAGAGACGGTGTTGAAGGAGACTTAGTTAAAAGAATTTTATAACTAAGAGAGTTGTTTGAAAATAGCTTTTCGAACACAGCAGTAAGATCATGTAAATAACAGACCAATCATAGAACCCAAACAAATTTCAACAATACTCAAAGAACAGCCTTCAACCAAGGATCATGGGAGTTGGGGACAAATAGATCACACAACATACAGAAGTCCTTGCAATAAGTGCCGATGGTAATACATAGATTCAAGAGTACTTGATTAAACATAACTGCAAAGAAATCATAGAGGCTTAGGGGATTCAGGGGAACCAGGAGACAGTAGAGCACAGGTTTTAACACTAAACATGACATTAAAATAACTAAGGGCATTGGCCCAATAGATGCATACTAGGAATGAACAACAACATATCAGTATTAGTCTGGTTACTGATTCAACAGAGCATGCAGACCCTAAAGAGATAAGACATGGCTAGCATACATAGATGGAGCAAAGAGGTTAATTGCATGTTGAGCAGCAGAACCACAGATAGAAACAAATCAGGAATATGATAAACTGAAGCAGTAGGAAACACATTGGTTTGAAACTTGAACCGAAATTAGAACATACCAGTGTAAGAGATGATGAACACAGAATGAGCAAGAGAGATAGCACAATGATTAGCCTTGGCTTGTAGCCGGCTAACAATAGGCAGTAGCAAGTAGCACAGAGAGATAGAGCAGAGAGTTTAAGTGTAAGAGAGATAGCTTTGAACCACAAGTGTTCATGTGTGTGTTATTGAAAGAGAGTGTATATATAGTAGTTCAAAAATTAGGTAAAAATAAAATAATAATCATAGTAGCATAGTAATTATGGAACTCAGAATCAATTAGAGCAAAATCAGAACAAGTACTCCCTTAAATTAAGAAAATTAATTCAAACGGTAGGAACAAGTAACAGCTAAGGAAAGAAATCGGTGTATGAAAAATAAGGAAAGATTCAAATTCAGTAAGTATAGGGTAAACAATTAGGGCTAAGTTCAAAATACTCTAATTAAGGAACTAGCCAGTAAGAATAAAGTACCATAGATGACAAGTTAGGCGAATCAGTTAATTTGAATAGAAGAGGTAGAAACTGAGGGTTTAAAGGGAGGTTTATCAATCAAACCCCAAAAGTATGGAATCCATAATCAATCAAAGAGGGAGTCACGATTCTGTATTCATCATATAAATAGAAAAGATAAGAACAACCAGACATAGCAAACATGCAGGTTAGACAGTATAGATAGAGAGAGGCAAGTCTGAACAATCAAGATGGACATAAGCACATATAGGTGATATAAGTTAGGCTAAGAAAACTCAGTAGAACATATTTGAGGCAAGATAATCATAGAAACCTAAACAAGAAACGAGCAGTCATGCTAATACACAGAATCAAACGAAGAAGACTAGAAAATTAGGGCTTTCAACATAGGCGAGATGAAAAGGTAGTAAAATCATAGAATCAGTCGAAACATGCAAGAGATGGAAGTTTAAACATAGGGAATCAGTTTAAACAAAGTTTTAAAGAGTTCTGAAAACCCTAATTTTAGAAGAAAGTGAAAACATTTTGAAATTGATGATTCTCGTAAAAGAGCCCCAAGAACAGTGTAAAATACTAAAGAAAAAAACTCAAATCGTTTTAAATTTGTACAGATCTAGAAGATGTAGGCAGAAATTAGGGTTTCAAAAGAAACCCAAATAGAGATGAAAGAACATGTCTAGAATACCAAGAATCGTAACACATATGGTGTGATTTTGCCCAAAATCATACCTGAGAGACCATGAATACCCAAAACAGAAACCCTAGGTACGAGTCAGCATGGCCCAGGGCCCTTGAAAGCCTCAGAGATGATGAGCAAGGTGAGGGAGAACCATTGGAGGCTTGAGGTTGGAAGGTAATCGCCGGAGATCGCCGGAGAAAGGAAGACAAGCTTTATCGAAGACTAAGAGACGAGAAGTCTCTAGAGAGACTAGACAGAGAGAGAGTCGGGTAGAGAGATGAGGGGTCGTGAGAGAATCAGGGTCGGGGGGCAGGTAGTTGGGGTTTAATTATGGAAATAGGAATCTGGGTCGTTGATCTAATTTGATCAACGGCTCAGATTGATTTGGGGATAGGGCCGGGTAAGACATGGTTTGGGTTGGGCGTTCAATTGGGTTATTTAATCAGGTGGGTTGGGGCTAAAATTAGGCTAGAGTTGAAATAAAATGTGGCTAGTTGTTAAATACCCCCTTTAAATAGATAAATAATTAATAAAATAGTTGTTAATTGCATAAAATGAAATTAAGGCTAAATAAATGAAATTAAGGTAATTAACTAGTATTTAAAATATAGAATGACTTATTATTAAATTAAAAATAGCATAAAGTGTGTAATTAGGCAAATTTGGCTACTTTGTGAAATAATTAAATCCTAATAGGATCAAAAATGACATATTAAGCCAAGAAATGTTTGGAAATTATTTGTAATACAATTTAGAACTAATTATTAGATATAAAAGTACTGGATAAATTAGCAATAAATTGATAAAAAATATGGGAAAATTATGGAAAAATTCTCATTGTTATGAAAACTAATTTTGAAGGAATATATGCAGGTTTAAAAATAGTTAGAGAAAAAATTGGGTATCAACACCACCAATATTGTTGTATTAGACCGTGATACATCTTCGTAGCACCTGGATGAATGGAATATCGAGAATTGTGTGCTTCCTCTAGAATCCTCTCATTCAAGATATCGACATAAGGAATACATAGACGACCTTGGAGTCGTAGAACACCATCCTTGCTGATAGTAACCTCCTTGGCACCACCCTGTAGTACCGTCTTCATAAGAACCAACAGGTGCGGATCATCATTGTCGAGCCTTGATCTGCTCCAACTGTGAATATTGTGCAACGACGCATGCAAGAACTCGGTTGGGCTCTGAAATATCCAACCTCACAAGTCTGTTAGCTAAGGACTGAATATCCGAAGCTAGTGGCATGTTCTCTGCTGAAATGAATGACAAGCTACCCATACTCTCTGCATTCCTGCTCAAGGCATCTGCGACTACATTCGCCTTGCCCGGATGAGAAAGAATGGTGATGTCATAATCCTTCAGTAACTCCAGCCATCTGCGCTGCCTCAAATTGAGATCCCTTTGCTTGAACAAATGTTGCAAGCTGCGATGATCTGTATAAACCTCACAGGACACCTCATAAAGATAATGCCTCCGGATCTTAAGAGCATGAACAATCCCGGCCAACTCCAAATCATGCACATGATATTTCTTCTCAAGGGGCTTCATTTGACGTGAAGCGTATGCAATAACTCGCCCCTCCTACATTAATACGCAACCCAAACCAATGTGTGACGCATCGCAATACACAGTATACATCCCTGAACCGGAATGCAACACTAGTACTAGTGTTGAGTCAAAGTTGTCTTGAGCTTCTAAAATCTCGCCTTACAATCATTGGACCAATAGAACTAAAACCCTTATGGGTCAATCTAGTTAAAGGTGCTGCAATAGATGAGAAGCCCTCCAGAAACCGACAATAATAACCTTCTAACCCCAAGAAGCTCCTGATCTCAGTCGCCAAAGTGGGACGAGACCAACTCTGAACTTCCTCAATCTTCTTGGGATCCACCTTAATACCCTCGCCTGATATGACATGCCCCAGTAATGCTACAGAATCTAGCCAAAACTCACACTTGGAGAACTTAGCATATAGCATTTGTTCCCGCAAAGTCTGGGGCGCCACTCTCAAGTGTTGCTCGTGCTCCTCCATGCTACACGAGTAGATAAAATGTCATCAATGAAAACAATGACGAATGAATCAATATAAGGACTGAACATCCTGTTCATCGGATCCATAAATGTTGCTGGGGAGTTAGTCAAGCTGAAGAACATCACTAGAAACTCATAATGGCCATATCTGGTACGGAAAGTAGTCTTCAGAACATCCGAGTCCCGAGTCTTCAACTGATGGTACCCCGATCTCAAGTCGATCATATAGAACACCCTAGCACTATTTAACTGATCAAATAGATCATCAATACGCGGCAACGGGGCCTTGATCTTAATGGTGACTTTGTTCAACTGGCGGTAATCAATGCACATCCGCATAGTCCCATCTTTCTTCTTCACAAATAACATGGGTGCACCCCAAGGTGATACACTCGGGTTGACGAACCCCTTTTCTAGAACCTCCTCATGTTGTTCCTTCAACTCCTTCAATTCTTTCGGAGCCATACGGTACCGTGGAATAGATATTGGCTTGGTACCTAGAGCCAAATAAATGCAGACACGATCTGGTGGTATGCCTGTAAGATCAAAAGGGAACACATCGTAGAACTCCCCGACTACTAGTACTGAATCAATCGTCGTAGACTCTGCGGTAGTATCCCGAATATAGGCTAGATAAGCCAAACAACCCTTCTCGACCATGTGTTGAGACTTCATAAAAGAGATAACCCGACTAGATGTACTGACAGACAAACCCTTCCACTCCAATCTAAGCAACTCTGGCATCCCTAAGGTAACGTTCTTGGCATGGAAATCAAGGATGGCGTGATATGGGGATAGCTAGTCCATGCCCAGGATGACCTCAAAGTCGATCATATCAAGAAATAGAAGATCCGTTCTAGTCTTATATCCATAGAATGTGACCACACTGACCGATAGATCTAATCCACAATAACAGAATAGCCCAAAGGAGCGGACACATAAACAGGAGTACCTAAGGACTCACGAGGAATATCCAGGAAATGAGCAAACAGAGACGACACATATGAATAGTTAGACCTTGGATCAAATAATACCGAAGCATCCCCACCGCAGATAGAAATAATACATGTGATCACGACATCTGAGGCTAATGCATTTGGTCTAGCCGGAGAAGCATAGAACCTAGCTAGAGTTTCAACTGGATGGCCTCCGCCTGACTGAACAGTAGCTGGATGACCTCCCCCTGCCTGGCCTCCACCTCTAGGACGACCCCTACCTGTCTTTTCTCTGCCTCTAGATGACGGGGAAGCTAGAGTTGTAATCATGGGCTACTGGCCTTATTGCATTGCCTTGCCTTGAAGCGTGGGGCAGAATCTCCTCACATGACTGAGATCTCTGCACTCGAAACAACCTCTCGGTGCGGTGATATGCTACCCTGGAGTCTAAACCTGATGGCCTGAATACCCACTGGAAGAACCCTAAATGGCTGGTGGGCGGTATGAACTCTCTGGCATGGCACTGAAATAGGCACTAGAAGAACCCTAATGGCCTGAGTACCCACTGGAAAAAACTTGAATAGCTAGTGGGTGGTATGAGCTCTCTGGCACGGCACTAAACTAGGATCGCGCTGGAGCACTCCGTAGAGGTGGCGCTGCTGGATATGTGGGCCTACTGGGATGACCTTCGCCCCCAGCCGGGGCACCTCTAAACTCTCAGGAATAATGGACCCTCTTGTCCCGCTGCATCTTATCTCTACCCTCTAACGATAACCCATAATCCTCCGAGCAATCTCCACTACTAGCTGGTTGGAAATCTACATCTCCACCTCCCGGGCCATAGTAGCCTGAATACATGAGTGCAACCCCGCAACAAACCTCCGCACTTGCTCCGTCTCAGTAGGAAGTATCATAAGTGCATGGCAAGACAGCTCAGAGAATCTCGCCTCATAATCGATCACTGATATCTAACCCTGCTGGAGCTGCTCAAACTGAAACCGCAATTCTTCCCTCTGAGATGGTGGAATATACATGTCCAAGAATAAGCGTGTGAAATTGGTCCCAAGTCATAGGAGGAGAACCTGTTGATCTGCCAAGAAGATAAGACTTCCACCACCTACGGGCCCTGCCCTCCAACTGAAAGGTAGTGAAATGCACCCTGTGAGACTCAAATATACTTATGTTGTGTAGTCTGTCCCTACACCTATCAATAAAGTCCTGGGGATTTTCATGTCACTCACCCTTGAAGAAAGGAGGGTGAAGCCTAGTCCATCTATCCAGTAGCTTCTGCAGCTCGCCAGTCGCAGCTGGTCTAAGCTCAGGTACAGCTGTTGCAACTGGCTGGGCTCCGCCCACGGGTAGTGTGCTCGGGGTATGATATACAGAAGCTGCATGCCCAGGATCCTAAGCAGTATGCTCCCCCTCCCGCCTGAGATGTGGCTGGGTCTGCTGGAAATAAACTAGCATGGGTCATAGAATCCATGAACCGTAGCATACGATCCATGACCTCCTGAAAGCACGATGTTGTCATGAAATCGATCGAAGCTGAATATGCTATGGGCACCTCGCCCTGCTCCTCAAAAATGGGATTCTCCGCTGGATCCCTTAGTGGTGCAACTGGGGAAACTTTGGGAAGTCCTCGTCCCCTACCTTGGGTCGGTGCCCTCCCTTGGCCTCTGCCTCGACCTCTAGAAACAGGTGGAGTAGCCCCTCCCGGGTCTAGAACGTCTGTCATGCGCGTTCTCACCATCTATGAGTGAATAAGAGGAAGAAACTTAGTACATCATCAACTGAACGATATGAGATGAATAAAAAGTAGTTTCCTAACACCTTATATCCTCTCGAAGATAAGTACAGACGTCTCCGCACCGATCTGCAAGACTCTATTAGGCTTGCCCATAACTCGTGAGACCTATGTGAACCTAGGGCCCTGATACCATGTTGTCACGACCCAATTTCATTTTAGACCGTGATGGCGCCCATCGTCGTTGCTAGGCAAGCAACAGTGAACAATCTAGTGATTTCCTATTTTAATAATTTTTCCAAGTAAATAACTTTCCTGATTTAAAATATTTAATAAGTAACTAAATTAAAATAATAAAAACGTAAGTAGCTGAATGCAATCATGACCGTAGAAATAAAATCAAAATCACAAGTCTACTAGAGGTGCCAAGATCTTGTATCACAAGTATATGGGGTACTAGTAGAATATACAAAAGACTTATACTCTACTATCTGAAATAGAATAGACAGAAAATCAAGCAAAAGAGAGATTTCGGTTGCTGCTGAATGGCTGGGAAGGCAGCTCACTGTGTAGTCTCGTATCAGGATCAAGTATGCGCGTCGATGGATATCTAGATGCACTTGCCTCAGATCCTGCACATTTAAGTGCAAGTGTAGCGTGAGTACATAAACAACATGTACCCAGTAAGTATCATGTCTAACCTCAAAGAAGTAATGACTATGGGCTAACGATAATATGTCAAAATTATAACTAAACATGAATTACGGGAATAATACTGAAAAACTCAATAACATGAAATGATAAATACTCCTTTCATAAATATTAAATCCCATATTTATCTTTCATCATTTAACGATTTATTTCATCAAGACATTGAAGCAATATCAATTATGAAAAGTTCCAAGGGTTTATCACGCGCAAATAATGCCGAGGTGGTACGGCCCGATCCAACATAATAACATTTAAATTGTGCACTGTCGAGGGTCGAATGACATGAACCATAGATGCATCTATCTGCTACCGAGGCATTCTGCCTGCACCAAAAATAGAAAATACCTTAAAGAAACACAAATTGTTCAATAACAGTCAAGTGTTCCATTCACATCCTCAAGTAAGTGAAACTTAACCTTTTAGAATTCTTTTATCGATTTTTCAATATGATTAAGCAATCAAATTAACAAGTAGGGGTGCAACTATTTCAAGTATAGCATGATTTGGGTCCTAAACTATCCGGACTATAGCATAATTAGTAGCTACGTACGGACTCTTTTCACCTCGTACGTACGTAGCCCCCACAAATAGAAACACTTATTAATTAATTCACCTATGGGGTTAATTCCCTCTTACAAGGTTAGAAAAGAGACTTACCTCGTCTCAAGACCTACTTCCCGGTCCAAGATTGTGCTCAAACCCTCAATTCGGTGCCCAACGACTCGAAACTAGTCAAATATTATAAATGATCAATAAATGTTGAAAGGTTCATATCCTAGCTATCAAAGTGATTTCCCAAGCCTATTTTGAAGAATCCCTAAAATTCACCCCCCAGGCCCACAAGCCCGGATTCATGCAATTTTTAAAGAACTTGTTACCCATAACCTCATGAAATCAAATATATGATTTTACTAAATCCCATAATCAATTTCGTGGTTAAATCTCATTTTTATCAAAATCTAGGTTTTTCTTCTAACCCATAAATTTCACAAATTTACATGTTCGAATCTACCCATAATCAATGTATAAAACTCACATTAGGTAGAAATTACTTACCCTTAATAGCTAGGTTGAAATCCCCCTTTTTGAAGCTCCAAAATCGCCCAAGTGTGTGAAAAATGGGAGAAAAGGTCTAAGTCTCGTATTTAAGACAAGGCTTCTGCCCAGCTGACTTCCCCTTCTTTGTGAACACGGAAGAAGCCTCGCGTTCGCGAAGGCCTAAGCTACCTGGGCATCGCGAATGCGAAGAGCATGGTGCACTGACCCTCCCGGGCCCCATTTCCTTTACGCGAACGTGAGGGTGGCTTCGCGAACGTGTAGGCCTAGGCTCACCAGGCTTCGCGAACGCGATAGCCTGACCGCGAACGCAAAACACACCTGAGCCCCTCGGGACCCCGTCCAACCACACCAACAAGTCTATAAACATAATACGGACCTGCTCGAACTCTCAAAACGCGTAAAACAACAACAAAACAATGAATCACACCCCAAAACCAATCGAACCAAAAATTGAAATTAAGTTTCCAAATCGTTTCGAACGTGCCGAATCATACTTAAACTACTCGGAATGACACTAAATTTTGTGTGCAAGAGTTAAATAACCATACAGAACTATTCCCGATCTCGGAATTTCGTTTGGACAAACCTACTCCAACCCAAATTGAAAGAGCTTCAAAAACCTTCAAAGAGCTAACTTTCACTATTAGGCGTTGAATAGCTCCCGGGTCATTCAAAACCCGGTCCGAACATACGCCCAAGTCCGAAATCATCATACAACCTATTGGAACCATCAAATCTCGATTCCGAGGTCGTTTACTCAAAATGCTGACTGAAGTCAAACTTAGTCATTTAAGGCCAACTTAAGGAACCAAGTGTCTCGATTTCAACCCGAACTAACCGTTCTCACAAGTCATATAATAGTAAAAGCACATACAGGGAGTCTTATTTAGGGGAACAGGGTTCTAAAAAGCAAAACAATTGATGGGGTCGTTATATTTTCCATCTCTTAAACAAACGTTCGTCCTCGAACGGGTCTAGAATCATACCTGGAGTGATGAATAAGTGTAGGTATCTGCTCTGCATGTCCTCCTCGGACTCTAACGTCGCCTCATCGACTGGTTGGCCCCTCCACTAAACCTTTACTGTGGAAATACTCTTGGACCTCAACTGACGAACTTGTCTATCAACAATGGCAACTAGCTCCTCCTTATACTAGGTATGTTGTTGTTGTGGCGGTGGCGGAAAAGGAAGAATGAGCAGAAATTTTGGCACTATATTTTTGACAGCTTTTTTAAAGCATGTCTTCTTAAGTGCAATGGAATACAGCAAAATAAATTAAGAAGGGATGATTAATTGAACATGCACGCGACGGACAGGAGGTCTGCCAAACTGTACTATTTAGCTATTAAACGTGGGGTAGACTTTTAAGGCCAAAAAGGACAGGCTACTATACGGAAATTGTGTTACGGACATTTTTTCAAGTCTACGACTTAACTGTCACCCATCTTTTTCCTATTCTACTTCAAATTAAAATCAACCCCCATATCATTACTTATTAGAACTATATCCTTATTCTTTAAGTAGCCCTTTGGTTTAGTTGACGTCTTTTTATGCATTTTAGTTACTCTATTATTTTACTCAATACTGTACTAATCTATATTAGAACGGACAACAGACTTTTAGAATTTTTCTTTTATTTTTTATCACTAGTTTAGAACTTCGCTGAGTAAAAAAGAATTAAAGTAGTATTTGTCATTAGGGTACATAGAGATTGATATAAGTTAAACTTCTTTTTTCCCCTTTTGTCATCCAGATTGGATCTCTTTCCATCTTGAGAGCATTCACTACTTAATTTGTTTGCATTGTTTATTACTCCTCCCGGTTTAAAATAAGTAATTTTTTGGTTATTTTTACACATATTAAGAAATGAAAAAATTGATATTTTAGCATTAATTAACAATGAAAGTGATCATATTAACTTTACTATCTCTTCACATATACACTCCTAACACATACTCTAACGATATTTACTCCAAGGGCAATGTAGGAACAAAATAATTAACTTATTCTTGAAATTTTAAAAAATCACTTATTTTGAACCAAAGAAAAAGCTAAAAATCACTTATTTTGAACCGGAGGGAGTATTGATTTTTTCCCCCTTTTTCAGTAGCTCTAAAAGTTACTACTTTTCTTTTGAGGCTTGAGTTTTTCTTTTTAAGAAAGGGAAAGGAAGCGAAAAAGAGTTAAACAATTTTATAACAAAGAGCATTATCCAGAATACATTATGCTTTCCGTTTGGGGTTAAGATAAACCAACCAAAAAACTATGAATTAGACTCCAACAATTGTGCATGTACTTTTTTTAGTTCAAGTTATATGCATTGATAATGTAAAAAAGAAAAGATTACTAAGTGCAAATTAGTTTACTATAACAAGTTATTGTTTTATTTTCATATTATCATGTGAAGCTCAATATTAAGAGTTTATATATTATCAATGTTATACATGAAGAGCACTACTCCCCTACTACCATAATTGCATCGAAAATCCTCTCCAGCAAGCATGACTCATCATGCTTTATGGAATCACAGCTATTTTAAACAAAGCAAACAGATTATATATGGAATATTTAGGATTAACTAATAATATTATTGGGCCTTAAAGCACCCTTTATGAGTTAACACAATATTTCTTATATTATCATTAATGAGATGTCTCGGGCCCGAACTATAAGAATTAAAAGAATATGCAATATGGAATATGTTTTTTCTTCTTTAATAAGTTTTACACGGTGTAAATTAGAATTAATTGAAATTCGATGCAAGTATCGAAACACGGAGGGGGAAATAAAAAAGATGGTTAGGCATCAAATCTTTTTACGAATTGGTATAACTTGCACATCCATGGCAGAGCTAAAGCAAAGGTAAAATTTCTTTTTTTGAATCTACAGTTGACAAAGCAAATAGATAATTTGACCAGACAAATCTTTTCGAATCCCATGAAACACTTAAGCTTGTTGGGGAAATTTCAACTGAAAAAAAAGCAGCAGAGCATGTGGTAACTTTTTGGTACAAGTAAACATATTATGCCCAAAAAAAATATCACTTTTCATTTATAAGTGCGGTTTGGCATCAGCTGTCAGTTTTGTCTATTTGTACTTTTACTCAATTTTCCTACTTGTATTTGGAAATCAGCTGAATCAGAAAGTACTCTTAAAAGGATAGCTAGTAATGTCGGCAAATTAATGTTAATTGTGCTATACTAATAATATATATAGGAGTAATAAAATGTATTTTTCTTTTCGACATACATTAATGGAAAAGAGCCACAAAAAAAAAAATTACTCTCAACCTATTTGATTTATTTCATAAATGTGCTCCATTAATCTATTGGTCGCCCTCAATATAGGCGGATGTAATATTCTACCGATGGGTTCAACTAGACCTATAATTTTTAACGTAGAATAAAAATTTATATGTAAAAATTTATTAATATTATAAAAATTGTAAATATAAACCCATAATTTTAAAATATAATAGATTCAATACTAAAAATTTTAAAATTTAAACCTATAGGATTTAATTTCTGGATCCACCTCTGGCCCTCAACATTTTCTTTTGCGTTAAAAATGCCACAATTTAAAGACTAGTAATTTTAAACCAGAAGAAAATGTCGAGGGCAATGCTAGACAATTGTTAAAGGGGATATTTATAAACCAAATCAAATAAATTAAGGATATCTTTTATCCTTTTTATATTATAGATATCACAACATCTAGCCCATCTAGGATACAAAATTCCATGCAGTTACAAACAAGAAAGATTATACAGCAAACATGAGTTTGCAATAGTGTTATTTATCGCGCTCAATTATGTCTACTAAAAGACTAAGTGGTCATTACAAATATAATCCGGGTATTTTGTTCAGAGTCGAATCCCACGGGAAATTAACGTATCAAATGTTGTTGTCAGAGTACTGAATTCTTAATAATCAACTTCTTCAAAAGTTATGAATATCACTTTGTGTTATTTCTAGTACTACAGCTGAACAGAAATAATAAATTAAAGATTAACTAACAATAAGGTTTAAACAATTGGAATAAAGGTCTAAGGTTATGGTGTTCCCCGTTGGTGAAATTCCTTCTTGTGTATTTCCTATAGTTTTGACTTAGATGTCTCTATCAATCATGAACACTCCAGTTATCATAAATCTCTCTCAAGTAATTATGATAATTTACTAGACGCACTCTCTCAAGTTACGCTAGCTAGATTACATTACAGTTCACTTTAGATTGCACCTGAGGTATCATTATCTCTAATCCAACCTCTAAACCCTCGGTTATGACTCTCGCCTATACTCCGGGAGTGATTTTGTTCAAATAAACTACCTAAATATGCACTCTCTCTCAAGTAGATACATAATAAATAGGAACATCTAATTGAGGGCCCTTCAATCAACTACAACAAGAACGTAGTTGAACAAATAGAGATTAACAACCAAACAAAACTATATTAATATCACAATTAATTCATCCCCAATGGGTTCCACTAAAAACTTAGATTAGAAAGTTTATCTACTTATGACAATAATGAAAACTACAAAAGAATTCATGACTCAAGATAAAAATCACAAAGGAATGAGATAAAGTTTATGCCCAATTGCCCAATTGCCTCTTGCCTTTGCTTTTCTTGTTCTAAACACTAAACCTTGATAAACTCCTCTCTTGGGCGAATTGAACCTTTTATAGGTTGAGAGGATTGGCCTTGACTTCCCAAATATACCCTTCATCTTCTAATTCCCGCGTCTGGACTAGTGCGGGTGCGCTAATGCCCGCGCTAGATGGGTTATACACTGCCTCCGGAAAAATGGACTAGCGCGGGCGCGCTAAGGTCGCGCTACAGCCCGCGCTAATGGGGTTCTTCACTGCCTCGTTATGCTGAACTAGCTCGGGAGCGCTAATGTCGCGCTACAGCCCGCGCTAATGGGGTTTCTTACTGTTTTGACGAACCTTCAGCCTTCAAGTCACCCAAGAAATACCCCATGGCCTATTCTTCTTCTATTTCGCCCGGATCACCATCATAAGTCCTCATTAGTGTGTTGTACTCCTGTGAAACACAAAAATCACCATTAGAGCCAATTTATCATCTTTTAACACACTTAAGACAGTGAAGCATCATTAAGTTAAAGTATAAATATGCTCTAAACTATGAAATTTTAGCCTATTATCAACACCCCACACTTAAATCATTGCTAGTCCTCGAGCAATCCACTTCATCCCACAAGGGTTCTTTGCATCAAACACTTCCATACGGTGTCACACCACGAATATCTTACAAGATCTAAACCTAGCAGTGTAACATCTATGCCTCAAGAGGCGACTCTCAAATGCCATGCCATACTCCTACTTCCTCGAGATACTCTATAAGGAGGTCAAGACTTACCTATTTTTCATAAATCACGTGCCCGCGCATCACACAATTGAGAGTAGTTCCACAAAAGATAGTATTAAGAACAGCAGGAAATTTAAATCGACAGAATCCACTCACTCTCAAAAAGAACATTCATATGCCACACAGATACACCATAGGCTTTCCCGTGATGTAATACTCTACTAATTGAGTTTATTCAGTCTAAGATCAATAGGTCTTTAGTTGGTTGTAATGTAGGCTAAGGGACGGGTAGGATACATTTTGGTATAGTGACTAACCTTCCTAAGCACTTTTAATACAATTACATTAACATTCAGCCCATTTTCATGTTTGGCCAGAACTTTCACCACACTTTGCTTCATAATTACCCCACTATTCTTAGGTGAATTTGTTTTTTCACGCCACTAATCATCAAGGACTACATTTATTATTGTCCTCTCTTTTTTTCTCTAAGTGGCCTTCACTTTTGCATTTTATTTCTTTTTCTTTCTCACCTTTGCACCTTTCATTCTATTTCCTTGATTTTCCTAACAAACCAACCCACCACCTCACACTTTGACTTTTACATATCATCTAACAATTCAAGTGCTCATGGGAGGTACAGGGTTCAAACAGACAGGTTATTTAAACAATTGGATATGGTTTATAATATGGTTATCAAAGAACAGGCTTATAGGCTCAAAGGGGTTGACTATGGTTAATTACGTTCAGGTGGCTACATATTTGTGTCTAGCTTAACAAAGAAATGCATATACCCATTCTAAGACTAAACAAACTTCTATTTCGATTTGTACACACACGGGGCAAGTTCTAGGTACCAAATGCAGACATAGAATAAGATGCAAAATACCTCACACACACATGGCACATAATTCAATCCAAATTGGTTCATCAAAGCACTCCATTGAGCATTCAAGTTAGTTACAACATGCACCATTAAGGCATTCTACAAGAGTCAACAATTGAGCCTAAGTGTCACACTCTAGGATTCATGGTGTTTGGGTGTAACACACTAAGGGTTGCATTTAATCATTCAGCACTTTGCCCAAAGGATTCCTAACTAAACATAAAAGAAGAAGCTAGCCAACCCGGTTCAAGCTAAACCTTGGAAAAGAACCGAGGTCAAAAGAAAAACCAAGGAGGAGTTACTACACTACCTAAAGGAAAAATATAAAAAATCTTTTTGGTGTTTTCTTTGGACTAACTTCCCTCAAGAAAACTGACTAAGAAGTCTGTCATCAGGAAGAGTCCACTAAATTTTGGTTTTTTTTTTTTATCGATCGATTTGGACCCGCAAGAACCCCGCCGAAGGGATCTGTCGTCGGGCCAAGATGACTTGCTTGAATATACTTTTAAAAACAACTTAAACAACTACAAAAAGGAAACATAAAACAAAACTACAGTTCTACCAAGTTTAAACAAAACTAAGGCAAACAATTCATAACTGTACAACATACAATAAAACAGGGAATCCATCCCCCACCCCACACTTAATACGAGGACATGTCCTCATGGCCAATTAAAATGCAAAGGAAGGTAAGGGGACTTCCCTGACAGCTCAATCCTGGTCGGAGACAGAGCCTGAGTCCACGTTGCACGCACGACCCAGGGCACAGAGCCAACCCATAATCCTCTTCTCAGATTTCTTCTGCTGGGTGGCCATCTCATCAACACTGGTCCCCAGGTCAGTCACCGAGGTCCTCAGCCCAGCTACGTATTTCTCTAGGCGGTTTAACCATTGTCCCCGATCGGTCCTAGACGGGCCTCCAACATCCGCAGCCTGCGTCTGAGCGGGCTGCTCCTCCTCCACGTGCTCCGTATCATCCTCTCCATGTTGTGGTACCTCCTCCGCCTCATCATCCTCAGAGTCCTGCCCTATCAAATCCTCAACCGCCACCACTACATCCTTGCTCGTAGTGACTCTATCAGTTGTGAAGGGGTGCACCACAGGCACTCGGTCATCTATAGCAAAGTCAGCGGACACACCAGCCTGCCTGCACAAACGAGTGACAAGCGAAGGGTAGAAGAATCCATACCGTTGAACCTTCATGCGTGTAAACATCTCTTCATGAATCACCTTGTCTACATCGGATGGTGCATTATCCATAAAGCACCAAATCAAACACCATCGAGGAATGTTCACCTCTGAAAGGTTCTTGGAAGGCAGGAGGCGGTTGTTGATCAAGTACAACCAGAATTTGGCCTCAAACTTGAGGGCCGAGGAGTGGAATTTGTTTCCATATTTATACCACTTCAATGTGACTCCCGGTTGACATATGGTCGGGGTGAACGTATCCCAGGGAGTAGTTTTTCCACGATATGTCTGGTAGTTATCCACATAGCCCTCCGCTGGTGGAGGTAGCCTGTATATTGTCCGGATATTCTCTATGGAAGCATTGACTGGCCTTTACCGCACTGTTACCACATAGTTCTTATGTTCTTGAGCATTAGCATAAAACTCCCGGACAAGCATGGCATTTACCTCATCAGGCTCTTCCATGAACACATCCAGGCGTCGCCGTATTAGCTCATTAGGCATATTAGGACAGTTTATCCTAAGTGCGTTAATATCCATGGTTTTCTTAGGGACGGACGTTTTATCCTCCTTTTCATTGAATCGGTCTTGGGCCTTTGCGGAGACGAACCTTTGGCTATTGAAAGGCCTGGTGTCAATTATTTTGCGAGGCCGTCCCCCGGTGGAATCTCTTGCCGGGCGGCTGGAGGAGGCTCCGGTGGTTGGCGCTTTCGTGGAGATATGGTACCTGCAATTAGCCCAATGTTAGCTCAGTACAACTGGGTGACCCAACCTTGGTTACTCAGACTTCATCACAAAATTGGTAACAATACTTCTTCCAATGAGGCATTTTTACAAACATGTGGTGGTCCATGAACAAGTTTAACCCCAAGCATTCAATATGGGACATGAAGCACCACCACAATACCCCAAACATACTCACACCACCCCCCACAAACCATATGTTAATACTTCTCAGCACAGAACAACTACTACCATGTAAGACTACCCACTAAGAAAACTATAATTTTGTACACAAAGTAAAAGAAAATAAAGCTACAAAAAGAAATAAAAAGAAAATTAATAGGAGAATACATACCGGTAGAGGTGAAGGAGGGGAATAGAGTAATGGGTGTTGAGGAAGACTTGGATAAGGAAGAGCTTCGTGGGTGGGGAAGAGGGGATCTGCGTATGTTTGTGCTTGCTTGGTTAAAGGGGGAAAGGTGAAGAAGAGAAGAAGAAGAAGAAGAAGAAGGGGAGAGGTTCTTAAGGGGGGAAATGTTTTAATGGGAGAGGGAAAGTGGGGGAAGTGAGAGGGGTGGGACGGTTGGGTAGGGTAAATATTTAATTGGGTTGGTGGGGGGAAATAACAAAATTAAAAAAAAAACGAAAAAACTTACATGTTGTCGAGACGGACTAGCGCGGCCTTAGCGCTAGATTAGCGCGGGCGCGTTCCCAGTGTTCCAGGGACACTGAGAAACCTTACTAGTGCGGGATTAGCGCGGCCACGCTAGTGGGATTTAACTGGGACAGTAAGAAACTGGACTAGCGCGACCTCTAGCGCGGGCGCGCTAGTCCAGGCATCCTTAGACTTATTCTTTTAGTGTCTTCTTTCTTTGGGGTCTTGTGCACACCCATTTTCTCGCACACCTGCATATGTTAGTACCTACAATATAAACACTATAACTATTGGGTTGCCTCCCAACCAGCGCTTGATTTAACGTCGCGGCACGACGAGTACAACAATCAATGGGTTGCCTCCCATGAAGCGCCTGATTTAATGTCGCGGTACGATGCAGAATGAGCGTAATTAAGGCTCACTCAACCTTTGAGGTTCAAAAAGGTGTACCACAGACAGCTCACTGGTCTCATTCATCCCCACATACATTTTTAATCTTTGTCCATTGACCCTGAAGGCGTTGGATCCATCTTCAGTCGCGATCTCCACATCACCAGAGGGAATCACTGTGACCACTTTGAATGGTCCAGGCCATCAGGACTTGAGCTTACCCGGAAACAATCTCAATCTTGAATTGTAGAGCAATATTTTGTCTCCGGGTTTGAAATTTTGATCCACGATGTTTTGGTCGTGTAACCTCTTCGTTATCTCTTTATATAGCCTTGTGCTTTCAAATGCTTGATATCTGAATTCCTCCAACTCATGCAGCTCTGGGACTCAATTTTCACCCGCAGCATCAATTTCCAAGTTCAACTGCTTCAATGCCCACCACGCTCGATGCAGCTCTACAGGCAGGTGTCAGGCCTTACCAAATACCAACTTGTAAGGAGACATATCTATTGGTGTTTTAAATGCAGTTCTATAGGCCCAGAGTGCGTCATCAAGTTTTTTCGGCCGATCAGTTCTTGTGGCGTTTACTGTTTTGGTCAGCACACTCTTGATTTCACGGTTTGACACCTCAACCTGCCCACTCGTCTGAGGGTGATAAGGGGTTGACACCTTGTGACGCACATCATACTTGGCTAGTAGATTTTCGAAGACACGATTGTAAAAGTGAGTGCCTCCATCACCAATAATGTCCCTTGGGATCCCGAACCGGGTGAACATGTTTTTCTTCAAGAACCCCACCACCACTCTTGCATCATTGGTGGGGAACGCTACAGCTTCCACCCATTTGGACATGTAGTCTACAGAAACAAGTATGTACTTATTTCCATATGAGCTGACAAAGGGACCCATGAAGTCAATCCCCCACACATCAAACACCTCCACTTCTTGTATTGGGTTCATGGACATCTCATGTCGACGGGATATGTTCCCCGTCATTTGGCACTCATTACAGCCCTTCACCCATTGGTGAGCATCTTTGAACACAGTTGGCCAGTAGAAGCTGTCCTCTAACACTTTTGTTGTTGTGCAAACTCCTCCAAAATGTCCTCCATATGGTGATGCGTGACAATCCTGCAAAAATGAAAATTGCTCTATCTCGGGGACACACCTCCGGATCATGTTATCAATACAGATTCTAAACAAATAAGGTTCATCCCAATAGTAATTGCGGCAATCACGATAAAATCTTTTCTTTGGTACAGAGGAGAGTTCATAAGGTTCAATACCGCTGGCCAGGTAGTTTGCAATGTCTGCATACCATGGCACATCCTCCATGCTTGTGGCAAGCAGCTGCTCATCTGGAAAGGTTTCCAGAATATCCTCATATTCAATTGCATTCTCAGCACCTTCAAGTCGTGACAGGTGGTTAGCGAATTGGTTCTCTGTGCCCTTGCGGTCACGAATCTCCAAGTCAAATTCTTGCAGAAGTAGCACCCAACAAATTAGGCGCGTCTTGGACTCTTTCTTTTTAACTACGTATCTGATGGTTGCGTGACAATGTACACAATCACCTTCGACCTGATCAAGTAAGACCTGAACTTGTCAAAGGCGAATACTACTGCCAACATCTCATTTTCGGTCACCGTGCAGTTCAGCTGAACTCCACTCAAAGTCCTACTTGCGTAGTAAATTAGGTGCATTATTTTATCTTTGCGCTGACCCAACACGGCTCCCACTGCGTAGTCACTGGCATCGCACATGAGTTCAAACGGTTGCTCCCAGTGGGGGGCAGCAATAATTGGTGTCGTGACTAGCCTCTTTTTTAGCTCCTCAAAAGCCACCCTGCAATCATTAGAAAACACAAAGGGGTTATCTTTTTCAAGCAACTTACAGAGGGGGTTGGCGATCTTGGAGAAGTCTTTGATGAATCGCCGGTAGAACCGACATGCCCAAGGAAGCTACGTATAGCTTTGACTGATGTGGGAGGTAGAAGCTTTTCGATCAC
This sequence comes from Nicotiana undulata, assembly GCA_005239495.1. Lineage (NCBI taxonomy): Eukaryota > Viridiplantae > Streptophyta > Magnoliopsida > Solanales > Solanaceae > Nicotiana > Nicotiana undulata. The sequence goes on from MDKH01221304.1 coordinate 43,569, forward strand.
ATCTACTTTAGCTCGTTCCACCTCAATTCCTTTACTCGACACCAAGTTCCCCAAGACGATCCTTTCTTGTACCATTAAATGACACTTCTCCCAGTTAAGCACAAGATTCGTCTCGATGCACCTCTACACGGGTCAGATTAGCTAGGCACTCATCGAATGAATTTCCCACTACTGAGAAATCATCCATGAATACCTCCATGATGTCTTCGACCATGTATGTGAATATGTCCATCATGCACCTTTGAAATGTGGCAGGTGCATTGCAGAGGCCGAATGGCATCCTTCTGAAGGCAAATACCCCATAGGGGCACGTGAAGGAGGTCTTTTGTCACGACCTGAATTCCCACCTTTAGGCCGTGACTGCGTCTAACGTTGAACCCGCTAGACAAGCCAACGTGTGTAGTTAAACTAACATGATAACACTGAATTAACCAAAAATAGTTTACAATTTAACAGCGG